>VVHJ01004779.1:12792-23736 GCA_015107715.1 Tylochromis polylepis | reverse complement strand
TGGACTCCAGTGAGAGCAGGGTAGAAGGAAAAAAGGGAAGAAAACTAGGAAAGGGGTGGGGGTGGGCAAACCAGGAGATCCATGTGAATCAGGCAAGCACATGGTGATTATTTTTTAGCCAATGCGCAGCTCAGCAGGGTTTGTGTAATGACTACAGAAAAATGCTATGGATGGTTACAAATACTAAATAAAGCACACCATCCAGCAAAATAAATTTGACCTAAAGTTAATTTTAAGGCTTTAAAATTTTTTTTTTTTTTTTTTTTAAATCAAACCCCCCACACTTTTGGTTAACTGCAGAACCAAAACATCTGCATGTAGTTGCTCCATTTTGTGTTTTTAAGAGTCTGAAGACTATGTATGGAATAACTTGAGTTTAGGTCACATTGCATGAAATAGCTACAGCTAGCACTCAAAAGTCAGATCCACAGCCTGACAACAGAGCACCGAACCCCTCCCCCACACCTGCAGTCTGCTCTCTGGAGGTTTACAGCCAGGCATGGACTAAACCATTTCAGGAGTAGGGGGGTTCTCATAAAGAGGGAGGGAACTATAAAGATAAATTACAATTTCAAAGCTACCCAAATGATTCAGAGTCTATAGTTACATATTCAGATCTAAATAAGCCTATGCTCAACAGGAAAAGATTCTTTGTGTCGTCTAATTCTCTTGTGGAGGCAGATATTGTACCCTTGGCTTTGAAAGACTTGTTCATTCTCCTTAAGCTTTTTGATCAAATTTTACTTCTCTCTCTGTTGCAATAACTCGTCCTTGTTTATGTCTAAAGGTGGGTTTTCTCAGAAGTTTGCTGCATGGTAATAAAGTCAAAAATTAAGGAATCACAAATCCAGTGCTATTAACAGCTTCCTCCTCTCTGTCTAAAAACAGACATTCAAGCATAAAGAGGCCATGAAACTCACACACTGTTTTCTGTGAAAAACTTTGCAGCACACAGCTAAAATTTCCTGACTCAATAATTTAGACAAGTCAACAAGATAGCAACTGTGACACTTTCCCAACCCCCACTCTATTCCTTTGATGGACTGCAGTGAATGCTAGAGCACAAAAAGACTGAATGCCTGAGAATGCCTTTTGTAATGAATATAGCTACCCTTTCTCCACATACACCTTTCTAACAGCACTCTATTTTAAAAAGAATTCTATTTGTTCCTCCCCTCCCTGCTGGTTTGTATAAACAGAAGACTCTTTTTAAGTATAAAAGGAGTAGACATATTCTAATTAACATTCATTTAACCCACAGCAGACAGTAAATGGTTATTTCAATTGCATTTGCTAACACGTAAGAGTTAACATACATTAGACAACTTTATAATGTGACTGTATTTATAGCGAATGTATTTGTTAGCATTGTCTCAAAGTGTTCCTACTTGGATAGGCTACAATAAAATAACAGCATTTGTAAAATACTAGTAATTTTTTCCTTATACTTCTCTCTTTTACTTCTGAAAAATGTATTTGTTAAATATTGGTACTTCGTGGGTGGCATGAAGCAATGCACAAGCACACCGAATATAAAAATAGGAACTGTAAGGTAAGAGAGCTAATCCTGCTTTTGCTACCAACTTTCAACAGAATGAGTTTTCTCATGTTTAAATTGATAGATTAATCTAAATCTAAAGCTTGAATGATAAGAAATTAGTAACTGGGAATAACCCTACCTTGCTCCAGATTCTTGCTGGAAGACCCGATGACGCTTGGCAAACACTGATACAGATTCAGTGGATTGAATGAAATGATGTGTGGATGGTGGCACAATCCTAGGCCTAGCCTATTTAGTAACAACTTTACTGAAAAAACTAAATGTAGTGTGCACAACTTTCTCCATTTAGGCTAGCTCACCTTTATGAACGTGGCTAAAGTCGAAGTGCTCCCAATTAAAGGCAGAGACATTTTTCCTTTTTACTAGTGCCACTTCTCATTTAGACCCAAACCTTGCTGGGTCAGGTGTACCCATTTCACATCCACATATTAAATATCTGAAATAATTAAATGTTCAAACTATAATGGCAAGACCTCTTCCCAGTTTAAAAAGCACCAAACCCTATGCTACCTCCTGTCATGGACCCATATATAGCTTTTAGGCTGCCCCTGCAAGGCTGAATAGGTGGCCAGCCTGTCCCTTAATTCTAGACTATACTCTGTTGCAGCAGCAGACATCGACATCTGGAGACCTGACAGTCAAGAAGTCATTCCCGTTATACTTTTTGGACATCGGGTTGAATTCCGCTGCCTGAGGAGCATACGTAGTTTGTGCATGATATTGTAAATTCTCCACAGACAAGAAAAAGGAAAGCACACAGACCCTCATGCTAAACATGTGACGCCAAAATTTATGTCATTGGGATCCGAGCGGACACACTGACACGGAAAGTATAATTCCTGCTTTAGAGACAGGATGAGGAGCTCAGTCATTCAGGAGGGGTTCAGGGTAGGGACAGTACTCCTCCACACAAAAGGAGCCCATTGAGATGGTTTGGATGGTTACTCTCGACACATCCTAGGTGAGGTTTTTCACGTGTTCTGAGAAGTCCCTGAGATAGACAAAGGACACACTGTTAGCTGGCTTGGGAACAGAATCAGCTGGAGGAAGTGGCAGAGGACAGTGGGATCTGGGTGATTCTGCCTACAAGTGCCAGTTACATCAGTTACGACATAACCAGAAACTTCTTTTAATGCTACACTGTAACCTTCCACACAACCTGACATGCACCTCCTGAGAAATATAACTACACATCAGGTCGATTGAGCTGGCAACAACTTGGATAGCATGGAAGGCCGTGGTGTAGGGTCAAGAGGCGTTTCCAATTACGTTCTAAGTTGGGACACAGAGTTCCCACAGAAGTCTAAATCAGGCTTTAGTTAGACTACTTGCCCTTTAGTTGACTTACTGCCTTAACAACAAGTTGGGAGAGAGCTATTGCAGCAACTGCATTACTTGCCATCCTTTTTTATAGCACGTAAGGACAGACAAGAACAATTATAGGTGTGTGCTGCCCCAATCAGTTCCGGAAGAACTGCAGCATTGGTGCATACGCTGCCTATAGCAGTACAATACTAGAGAAAAGCCATTTACAAAAACCTCCTCAATCCTAGTCATTGATGACAGACAGGATCAGCTGCTCTGCTCTTACATGGTGGACAATGTCATTATTGTAAGTCCAACCCATTCTTGATTTTGACTCAAGAAGTGATATGGATGAGTGTGTTCTGAAGTTGCAAGTCATTCTCTACTATTATAAATTCACATTTGAATCACTGCTATGCTGATGATACCTCCCTATTCTTATCATTACCCCAGTATAACTTAAGGGGAAGCACACATCACTCCTTTCATTGAAGTTTTCTTGATCTGAACAAGAGTTGTGTTCCTTGATATTTCACAGTGCCTTGGCCAAAAGCCTTCTATCACAATTAACAATATTGTAGTAGCATCACATTTGACAGCAAATTTGTTGTGACTGGAGATAACAGATTAATGCTCTTAGCAATTGCTGCACAAGTGGCCTGATGTTTTAGATTACTTCCTGATGTGATAAAGAGAATTTGGCTCCCTTTACAACAGATTAAGCCTAGGTTCTCACAAGTGTTTTAGTTTATACTTGGCTCCTGAACCAAGAATAGGAACCTGGGTCAGGCAAAAGGTGTAACATTTACAGGAATAACCCAATAATTGCCTTGCAAAACTTTCAAAGACAGTGACAGCAGTCACTTTGGTTGTCCATCTCTGTGCTAGCCCTGGGGCAGCCTGGTGTACCCCATCTTTCACCCAATGACAGAGGGGTAGGTACCAGCCTCCCCGAAACCCTAAATTAGCCGAGCAATTCAGAAAACGGGTGAATGGAGCGGGCTATTAGATGGGAATGTGCAAGGAGGATCAGAACAACATCTTTAGAAATGAAGAAGCCAACCACCACAGCCTCATCTCCATGTATCAACAGCTATTTGCCCAAAAGAGGTTTATGTAAGAATGCAAATACCAGAAACTGGTCATTAAACAATCTTTGTCCCACCAGCCCTATCCTATAAGTACACATCAATGTAACAGCAGGTAAAATTATAGAGATATCATAGCAACCGGTTTGCTAATGTAGGCAGTTTGCTCTGACAAAGCCAACACGGTGGCTAATTTTCTACATTAAAGTGCTGCAGAATCACGCTGGTTTGTACACCTGTCATCTATTTACTTTCAGTGGATGCTATAACTGATGCTATAAAAAATTAGACTAAGAAATTAGTTGCCAAGGAACATCCTTAGTACTGGTTTACATATTTGCCTAACAAGTGAAAGACTTGGGAGGAGACACAAATCTCTCTGGAACTGCATCAGGAAGGGTATCCAGTGTAAAAATATGGAAAATAAAACATCGGGAGCTACTTAATGTGCCAACTGCTTGTGAAAAGAGAACAGCTGAACACAGATTAGAGGTTTTACAGTTTTACTTCCGTCTACAGTGCACAATTTGTCCAGTGTTGCCAATTAAAAATATTTTCTGCCTGGAATGTTGTAACTTGGGTCAAGCTTTTTAACCAATTTACTTAAAGCATTCCTTGACCACCATGTAACAGTATTGGTAATTTTCATCAACCATTTGCTCTTCCTGTCATAGGAGTGCAGCTAGTGAGTGCAGTTTTATACAGTTGAATCATTTTGTTTTACATTTGGGTCGCACATCACCGGCTGCTAGGATCCCCTCCTTCGTAATCTGGTTGTACTTGACAGTGTGTTCTTCTGTAAGTGGTGAAACAAGTTTCTTGTTTCCATTTTTTGTGGAAATAATATTCTTACATATTTTATACTACTACTACCTTATTGGAGGTTGCTGAAGTAGCTCCCTTTTTAAGTATTAAATCATCATCTGCTGCTATGTGTGCAGGCAGCTCTTGCTATCAGACATGCCTGGGATTATCTCTTTGTTGCATGGCCTAGAGAATGAGCATTGAGCATTTAAACTATTGCTGTCACTTTGCACAGTCTGCATTTAACTTTGTTTTCTGTTAAATGCTTTCACATTTCTTAAAAATCTCAGTTTCCATTTTCTTCCATCCTCCTGTTTTGCCATTCGTGCAACGTTCTTCTTTGTTAGTATTGAGTGCAGTCTTGGCAGATGACAAAAGTGATGCTGCCCTCATAGCTTCCTGTAGTGTATTGCAGTTACAAAAACACATTTATGTGGTATGTATATGACGGGTCGACAATAAAATTATGCACTTTTAATAGTTGTCGTCATCAATTATGTCAATGAATTGTTGCAGCCCTACTAGCTAACCAGCGTTTCTGATGTCTACTAGCGAGGGGAGTAACATTTAAACATCTAATCAAGTAGTCACGCATATCCCTAGGTAGCAGCAACTGAACTTTCTAAATAAGACTGAAATATAGCTAGGAAGCCTGCACAGGTAGTCTGAAAACTATTGTAAGATTCACTGCTTTAGGTAAGGTTAAATAACTCATTTTTTTCTGTCATTTTACAAATAACTTTTCTGATATTTCAGTCTCTATTTGCCACATCACTGCTCCTCTGTGTAACACCCCTTTAGTACTAATATTTCTGCCAGACAGCTACCAGGATTAAGTAATTAAAAACAGCCACAACAAAACATGAAGCTGGAAAATACGCAAGTGTAGCACGTCCAAGCACAAACATGCTCATTTTAATAGGATAAAAATATGTGTAAAACAACCTGACCACTTTATTATAGTCTATGTGTGAACTACAAAATTAATCTGAAACAACCAAGATTTCTAATCAGTGGCATAACAAGATATCAATGATGAATAAGCAGCCACAGTATTTTTAAACCTAGATCACATTTCTCATCTCTCTCATTTTCAGCCCAAAGCAAAGGAACCGGCTCCAACTGGCTGAAACCGGTTCTCATAGACTTGGCATGCTTTCAAAAATCTCACGAACAAGAGCAAATTTTTTCCTTTTAAAAGTTAAAAATACAGTACTGGAAGCCGGTATCACACCTGACCTAACTTCCATTAGAAAAATTTCATAACATAACATGTAAATGTCAGAATCTGTAATTACATGAGAAACACACAAACTGATTTGCCTTTTCATTGTGGACAAATCATTTATGCCTCTATATTTACCTTTGATTTATTTGATCAAACTATTAAGAATTATCTTAAATTTCAATAAATAATCATGGTGACATGTTTATAACCATAACTACTATGACATACCAACATGAATACGGTTTCATCTTGAAGTGCACTGCTTTGTACGAATTTAAGACGCATAACAAATAATGTTACACAACAGCAGTGGTAATTATTAAAAGTGTATGGAATTGAGAGTCATCATGCATTTTGTCACTTGGCCAGTTATATAATGTGATACATTATTTTCAATTATTTTTCTACAGAAAATCCTGCAAGATACAAGTATGCTCTGTATGACATGGTACAGAGCTGTAGCCTACCTGAATGGCACTTTACACCCTTTTAAAAATGTCTAATATACACAAGAAAATTTCAGATGAATCTCAGTTATGTCATCCAATTCTGCTCACGTTTATCACTGACACCAAAAGTTCTTGGCCTATAGTTCTCATGAGTCAACAGCTGCACAGTGCAGCTGGCAACAAAAACATGTATAAACCAGGACTGCTGTCACACAACTCCTCCTTTTCTCCACATGGAGATCACCTGAAGGTCTCAATTTTAATGACAGAAAACAGAACAAAATCATTTTGTATTCATAATCTTATAATCTTAATGGAGCTAGCTCTACAAATTGCTGTACAAATATAAAAGTCAATAAAGACAATCTTACACAGGATCAGAAGTTAAATAATTTCAGCAGAGTCAAATATAACATCTACATGAAAGCTTTTGAAAAATGTAGGTGGCGCCTTTAAGGCCTGCTTCCTCTTCTGCCGATAAAAAAAAAGACTGTAATGAATTACAAGTGCACCATGTGAGCACTGCCGCTGGGTGAAGTGGGGGAGGTGAAACCAGAAACAAGGCCATACCATGTTCCAAAAAGGTAAAACCAAATATTAAACTCTTAATTTTCTATGGACACAGTTATTAAGAACATTATAATGGGGACTTGGAAAATATGAAAGACTCTAACTCTGAAGACAGATAAATTGCCCAAACCACTTGGTGCCAACCTTTAATGCAGTTCAGACACCACTCAGCTGTCCTTATATCTATCTGCACATCCTTTTCCAAAAGCCAAAACAAAGTGAGATTTCTCCTTTTTAGTAAATTTGTGTGGCAGGTCAAAGACAAAACCTGCTTAACTCTTGTCTGATGAGATCGACTTTAGGCCACACCCACATCTTAGGACAGTGGAATGGAAAATTACTGGACTGTACCACCTTAAACCAAGAGGGGAGGGGTTCAACTGAGGAATGCAGCTGTCTCTTACTTACATTAGCCATTATATTTTTCTATTCTATCACATTAAAGGCTCCATTTAGGTTGCAGTTTGAGCTCAGGATCAGATAAGATACAGTGATTCATGCAAGTGTATTTTTTAAATTGCCAACTCTTCAGTAAAGCTGCCAATTCATGACCAAAGGACACAAAATAGAGTGGCATAGCCAGTTTATTATTATTGCACTTCCCTCATTATTTTCTATCTCAGGATAAACAACTACACATTAAAATCTGTTGTCCTTTTTGTCCCTCCCCCAAATTACCACCTCTGCAGCATACTGATTATGTCTGCAGCTTCCTAGCGTCAACATAGCACAGTCGCTACACTTATGTTGTAGGACTGGCCTTTAATGTCTTCAAGTGAGGTACAAACATACCCAAGACACAAATGCAAATTTCCAGTTGTGAAACTTGGGAGAAAATTAATTATATTAACAGATTTTTGATTCAGTGTGGCAGATAACTGGGCAAAGAGAGAGATGTGAGGACAACTCTTTCTTGTACTTTATCCAGTGTATCCTTGTGAATAACAAGGTAGTTTTTTCCCCCTTCAAACAGTTTGTTATAAACAAAAACAGTGACAATGTTTAAGTAGCTATTCGCTGTTTGCTTTAACATTTAATGTCATATTAGTCAAAATGTAAAGAATTTACCAGTGTAATGTTATCAATTCTATAGTATTAGGAAGTAATTTATCATTGAGCACTGTCACTGCTAACTGACATTTGTTTTTTAATGTGTTCCTAACATATACTATATAAAGCCAGGATGTAGGTCATAAAACTATGCCAATCTGGAAGTGGCTTCTATCTGAAGGCCACCAGAGGGCGACAGTTGTGTTTGCAAAAAGACCTCTGGTCCTACAGACATCTATAGGAAAACACATTTTTTTGACCGCTAAACATTTTCGTGCCGAGTTTAGGGCTTAGTCAATCATTTTGGGACACCCCTCCCCCCCAGTTTTTTTTTCTCGTTTGTTTTGTTTTTTTAAATTGTATTTTATGATTTTGGTCATGCATAGTAAGGGTAACCGTAGTATGAAACTCCATGCTCATTGGCTAACGAATTTTCAATATATGTCATTAACCAGATTTCACTGTCAGACTCCTCATCACATCTGGTTTTTTGCAACTAAAAGGGCACCAGTGGAAACGCACAGGGAGTTCGCAAACCAGCAGGTAATTGTGATGTCACAACAGCAACATTTATCTTTTATACTTTCTATGGTGGTACAATCCTGTTCTGCAGGGGTCACTGTTGTGCTGTTCACATCCAAACTGAATACAATCTTAAAATGAACACAGCTAAATCTACAAATGGTAGCATAGCATATTATTGTTATATTAATTGCAAAAACCTGGATGACAGGATAAGTAGAATAAATAGCTACAGCAAAGTCAAATATAACTTTCGTAAAATCAAAAGAAGAGCTTAAAAAAAAGTACGTTGTGGCTTTAAGGGCTGCTTCCTGTTCTGTAGGGAAACAACAGTCTCTGTAATGAATTACAAGTGCACCATATGAGCACTGCAGAAGTGAAGAGGGGGGAGGTGAAACCAGAAACAAGACATGATTCAAAAAATTAAAAGCAAACAAGAAACTGTTGACTTTATTTGAATTGATTTTTTTTAAACATGTAAGATGTTGGAAAATATGGTAAAAGACTACAATACTGAAAACTGAGAAATTGCCCAAACCATTTGGTGTGTGATCTTTAGTGCAGTGTAGTGATCATGTACCTATCTTTCCACCAAAACCAAATAAGGTGGAGATTTCAGTTTTTCAGTAAACTCACTGGCAGGTAAAAAACAAAACCTGGTCAACTCTTGCCTGATCATTGACTTTAGGCCACACCCATATCCTAGGAGAGTGAAATGGAAAATTACTGGATTGTACCACTTTAAACCAAGAGGGGGAGAGGGCGGGTTCAGATGCTCAATATGAGGAATGCAACTGTCTCCTACTCACTTTAAACAGTTAAGTTTAAAAGATTATACTGAAGCAGTGAATTTAGTGATAATAAATAGTAAGAGCTAAAAACTTTTGTGGATTTTGTAAAAACCACCAACCTTTCATTTAGCATCCACAGAAGATCAGTAACTGAAGCCACAAAGCTTTTTTTTGTTATTTCTATACATTTCCCAAATTACTTATCTCAGGGTACACCTACACATAAAATCTGTCTTGTTGTTTGCTTGCTCCTCCCCCACATTACCACTGCTGCAGCATGTTGATTATATTCGCTGCTTCCTAGCACCAACATGGCGCAGTTGCTACAGTGACTTTATAGAACTTTCCCTAAAAAGTCATAAAATGAGGTACAAACACATCAGAGACACAAGTGTGCATTTCCACATTCTGAATTGGGAAGCAAACTAAAGGTATTTGATTACTTGTGTTCCATGATGTAGCAAGGTGAGAGATGTAAAAACTTTCTTCAATCAGCAGATAGTAAAGTGACTTCTATTTATATGATTAAAGATAAAGGTGACTCGTTTCATAATGTTTATCAGAAATAAAAGAGTAGCTATGTTAATTTTTTAAAACTCAAAAGTTATAAAATATATACTGTATGTAATTTTAAAAAAACTACCTGAAGAACAAATGTAACATTAATCAGCATTCAAATCAATTCACAGTTTAATGCTAGCATACACGGGTGTTACGATTTTGAGTAGCTATGCAATATGAAAGATTTTTCTAACACAAAAAACCCCAAGATAACCTCTTACAGTAAAAAAATTAAAATTAAAAAATGTCTGTAAATTAAAGCTGCAAATAAAATGTTTTCACTCTGTGATGTAGATAGAAATAAAAACAGTATCAATATAACGTTATTCATTTAGCGAACATTGACACTGCTAGTTAACAGGGTTTCCATTATGTATGTCTGCTGTAATCTCGGTCTGTAGGGGTCACTGTTGCACTGTGTGCAGCCAACTGCGATTAACAAAATATTTTTTTCCCCAATTCATATCAAATGTTTCTGTTCATAACCACAAGTTCCATAAAGGATGCCATTCACTCCTATTAAATAAAACTACAAATAAGCTCAGTTTGGGTAGCATGCTAACTGCAGTACCTCGACTCACCGACTTTCTCTGCGTTGCCTGCCGATGTTCCCGCGATTTTAAGCTTCGTTCGTACCGTCTCCTCCTCACCCGCTGGTGTCCAAACCAATTCTTACGGACCCCCGTGTGAAGCGCCGGTGTTGTCGGGATGCGTTATCAGTGTTGCATCAAGTCCACGTTCTCAAGATGAACCGGGGAAACTAGTGAGCTGTGCCACAACAACAACTGTTGTGTTCGCGGATTCAACCGACTGCTCCTCGCCCCCTCTGACTCGCGGACAGACTCCTCCTCCTTTCGCGCACGCAGAAAACTCCAACGGTTGACGTCGCGGGCGGGGGAGGGGGATTTGGTCGTTAAACGACTAACGGTCGCGCAGTCCACAGATGCAGTCTGAGTGGTTCAGTCGTTTTTTTTTTTTTTTTAAAGCATCCTGTTGGTCACCGTGATGAAGTCGG
>VVHJ01004779.1:0-12772 GCA_015107715.1 Tylochromis polylepis | reverse complement strand
AAGCAGGCAAGGTATGTATATGAACCGCTCCAGGATGTTTTAGGTCGGTTAGTATGGAGGATATGGCAGGACTCAAAGAAAATGTGCTGCAGCTTGTAGTTACCCTGCCGCAGCAGGAGCAGGTTTGAGACAGACTCACAGAGCCAATGGGGGGAAGAGAACAGGCAGCTGAACGTTGGCATGGAGGGGGAGGGGTGTCCAGACAGAGCCCAGAGACATTATAATGGATAAGGGGGAGGGGTTATATGGAAGGGGAGGAGCCTTCTGCCAAACAACAGCCCGAAAATGTGTCTGTAACCTAACTACAGACAGTGGTGTGATTGTAGTTTTGTAAACCTACACTCACAGTTACATATGACCTGCTGCATCGGCAAGCATGGTGGTGATGCAGGTGTGTTAGAGTCACCTTGGAGCGTTGCACTTTCTACATTGGAGGTGCACACATGAAAGAGAGCACGGTCCACCTGAAGGTCCCAGCGAGGAGTTATGTTATTTATTAGAAACAACAGCCTTTTTACAGTCATTTCCTTCTGATATCACAAAGCATTAATGCAGGTCAGCCATTTTGTGCACTCACTTGTGTTTGAGGAACTTGCTGTTCCCCAAGAGGCCAGCAGGGGGCGAGTTATAGTGGTCTTATCATCTCATGTTTGTTGGTATTCCACAAAAGGAATAGCTTAAACCTTTGCACTCGTGTTGTCTGTGGCCCTTTGCAGCAGAATCCATGTGATCAGGAGCAAGGGAGCTGGTATCTGTGCTCTCCAAGAGCCTGCATGTCTCTCTCTTTCTCACACCCTTTTGCACACCAGACATGTCTGCAGTGCTGGAGAAAGAAGCCTTGAGCTTAGACAAGTCACCCCCTGTGGTCAAATCAGCTAGGCTACACTGTAGCTTAGTCCTCATACATTGATACTGGGGCACAAAATGAACAGACAGCAATGAAAAGCATTTAGATTTCCCTTCGCTTAGGCAGAACAAGCAGCCTGAAAATAGCCTGCATAGCTGAAGCTCTCAGAGTTTGGTGAATCACCATTTAGAGTCCTCAATAAATCATAACACGCTGCTATGATGGTAGAAGTATTTTTGCATAGTTACCCGTGCAAGTGAGGAATAAATCCTTTTAAAATTAGAGTACTTTTTTGTTGGCATTTTTTAAAGTTCCTTATGCTGGAAATCTCACTATATCGGCAGGTGAGCTTGTTTGTTTCGGCAGTTATAAAGCTGTCTGTACACATGCCTCTTTATTTTTTTGAAATAAATCTTAATAATCATATTTTTTCTTTTTATCTTTACACACTCATCTGTAGCCACAAATTTGCTTATTAAAAACCACAGCAGGCTTGACTTCCTGCAGTAATAAAAAATAAATTTGTATGCAGTAATTTGAAGTATGCACACTTTCACATAATACTCCCTGTTGATAATTGTGAGTTCCTGAGTGGTGTTTTTTGTGCGTACATGTATTTATAACAGGGTCCATTCTTCTAAAGCTTGAAAGCAGAACTTTTCCATGTTCCCATTTCCTCCAAATATACCTTTGGTAAGATTTGCAAGGTTGCAGTCTTAGCTGAGGACCTTAATTGAACTTTCAGAAAGGCGTTGGGCTTATCCAGAGGTCGTCAGTGCGTAGGTAAGGTCTCCCTTTACTGATGCTGATCTGGGTCCCTTGTGATCATATGGAGTTTTCAATTGGCCTTTCTGCCCAGCAGGTATACAGTGTTCCTGTTAATTACCATTCTTAATGATATTATAATAGTCTTTTTAGGTGTTAGTTAGCTTAACATGAGATTTCCTAAGTGGGAGAGCAAAGTTTGAGTGATCAGAAAATTTGTCTGTACAAGTCCATTCACCCACTTCCTTAACCACTTGTCCAATTCAGGGACGCCAGGGGAAGCTGGAGCCTATCCCAGCTATCATAGGGTGACAGGCGGGACGCATCCTTGAACTGTATGAGTCCTAATGAGTTAATTAATGCTGAGTTCTGAGACTTTCCTTGAATTTTTGGACGTGTCAGTTAAATATATAATGAAATGACACATTTAGTTTCCCTGAAGGGCTTTATTAATTTCTTTTTACTTTGAAATTTAATAAATGTTTAATTTGCCTTGAGGTGTCCAAACTTCTGCATGTTTTGTAGTGATTGTTTATAGCAGAGGGAGATTTTGGTAGGCATGAGTAACAGACACTTGTTTTCAGTGTATAATTTTATTGACTTTGTGAAGCTAACTGTAAACTAACAAGCTGAATATATGAAGTTCCACAAAAGCTATGTAGTCTGTTTCAAATAGGAAAAATTCTGGAAGTACAAACTATGCTGGATGATCATTTTTAATACCATTATATTAAAAATATTAATTTAATACCAAACCCCACATGAAATTTAGCTTTAACCCCCCTCCACACACACTGTTTTTAATCTCAGCTGAACACGATAAATCAGCTGCAAAGCCAATGATAAAGGTACACCACAGAAACTGTAGCTCATGGTGAACCACAATCACGATCTGCCAGCCGATGTGTCTACATGGTATGCCAGGTCCTTTAGTCTTAGCGTCAGCAAGGGGACGCCAGAAAATCGTATTAAAAATTAACTAAAGTTCATTATCAGCACAACAAAGGGTGCAAAGGTTCGAATTGAACTTTAGTCAGTCTTTAATTTGCTGTCTTCCCAGTACAAAGTCCACGTAAGGTCAGTTTACGCTAGTGCGAGTTGGTAATAGTCTGGTTGTCATGTGCTTCTTGCATTCAGGCGGCTCTCTGCCCTAACCACGCGGTATTTACAGTAGTGCAAGCATGTGGGAAGAGGACTATTTCCTGCCATGTGCCTCATGTCAGAGAACTGTAGATAGCATCCCAAACTGATTGTTCCAGATGGATTTGTGAAAATAGCTTATGTAAAACACTGGATCTGTTTCTGAAATGGACCTTTATAAGAGTAGGGAACATACCTCTACATTTGTGCAAAAATAAAATACATTAACACAAAGTTCTCAAACCACACCCACCATTGACCCGCCTTCTTTTGATCTCAAATTATTTCTAGGTTGCAGTACTATTGTGCTGAGGCAGACATAAACACACGGTTGGGACTCAAAAAATGAATCAAAAAATGACCTATTGCAAGTTACTTGTTTCTTTAAAATAAATACATTTTTACTCCTTGCAGTAACTAATTGCACGACCTGTTCCTCCTAAGCATTGCCTGACAACCATTGTCTGATAATTACTAGTTACCAATACAATATTAAAACTTACCCAGACCCACATACCTGTACACATGTATAAAATCTTTATGTAAACATGATTTACACCCATTTAATATTTTAATCACATTTTCACACAGAATTTAATCACGTTGAGCAGTGTTAGTTCATAAATTAATGTAGCAAAATATTTTGATCACTTATAGGAAAATAAGGTTTGAAACTAAAGCTAGAGAATAGTATTAGCAAAAACGGCCAGATGTTGTTGGTCTAGTGACATCTAGAGGAAGGGTTTACATTTTATATACATAAAATTGATTTTCATGCTTTCCAGCAGTAGAAGAAAAAAAAACATCTCCTTGCCTATATTGTGGCTAAAATCGTTTTTCTATGAAGACCTTGAAGTAGCAATACAGGAAGCTAAATCATGTGAAAAGGGCGTCCTTCCTTGGATAACGAGCCTGCTTTACAGCCATGGTTCCAGATACTTTGTGTTTAAATGGTTAGCCTGAAGATGAAACAAGCTTTATTAATTTTTTAAAAATAATGAAAAAAAAGTTCTTGGATACATCAGTCTGTTTAGTAAATTTTATCCTAATTGCTGGTTGAAAAGTACAGACAACAGGATGGTGGCAAAAAACAATTACCAATCATTATCTGCTAACACTGTGGTCGTATAGATGTAACCCTGTGCACGTGTATAGACATAAACGAATATGAAACATTACAGTTTTACTGCTTTTAAGTCAGTATTGGGTCATCACAGTCTCTGTGTCTTTTCTCATTGCAAGACCTAATTAACCTGTTCTTCCTGCTCTTTCTTGGGAATTATTTCCCCTGTCAGTCTCATCTTTTGTCTAGCATGCTTATGGGTTGGCATTCCTTAAACTAAGAAGTTCAAAGAACTTGCTTTGCCCGAAACCGAATGATGTTATTTTCTGGGGATTGTAACTGTGCTCATTTCCTGGAAGTCTCCTGATTTTGTTTTCATATCCAAAATGCGTGATGATGGTGCCCAACTAAAGCCCATGTGTTTTCCCATAGATGTCTTGGCTATTGTGTCAGGTCAGTGAATAAAGGTTTGGTCAGATGGAAATTTAATCTATATGTATGCCAAACTGTCATAATAATTATTGTATGGGTATCAAATTTTAGAAAAACAACTCAGGTCTGGTGTTCCTTTAAGACAAGGACCAACTGACCTACTTTTAGTCCCTCTAAACCAGCAACAGAGCCAGCAAACTGGCATCGTTTAATAGGATTTAAAAAAAATTAAGTAGGATATTGATACCTAGCATCCTGTCACGGTATACATGTGACGACAGTAACTACACGATATTTAAACATTTAATATCGATACGTTATTGAAACACATATGGTACTATTGCAAACGATGCTAGGAACTTTCTAATAATGTTCCAGGGTAGTAGGTTGCGTTATCACAGCTTATCGCTGGTTAATACCTGCCATAAAATGGAAAAACAACAAAAAGACAGGCAGTAACTAGGTAGCAAATAGACACCAAACACAGAGGCTCTAAAACAGTCACAGTAAATCAAATGGGCTCATCATCAGTCTTTCCTCACACACACACTCTCACAAGTAACTTTGATTCAGTTGGCATTGTATTGGTGGCAGATGTTTGGCTCTGTCAGTCTTTTATCAGTTCATCTGGTTGCATTTTCATTATCTGTTAAGTGTAATTGTTTGTTTTCCCACAGTCATGGTTTAAATGTTCTCTCTGCAGCTCCCTCCACTCATATTTGGAGAGAAATTGATTTGCCAAGAGGAGATGAAAAACACTTTAAAAAAGTTAAAAAAATTTTCCACAGATACTGCAATTGTTGTGGTGAATTCTTTTGTCGCAATAATCGTGTAGTGAAAATCAGGTATTCCAAGTAGTATGTGTTTAGAGGTGCAGAAAAACTGTATGAAGAAAACTGAGTGAAAATAATTTAAATGCATTTTCTACTTGATAAATCCTGACTCTAACACTAATTCATTTTAGACCTTACCTGAATCCAAAGGTACCCATTATAGTGCCATCATCTGACAAGTAAGTGTAAATACAAAATTTTTTGACCTCATCCTTTAAATTAGGAAGAAACCCATGTTAAGTTGATAGCTTAATTTCAACCCTAAAATTTGCATAATTTATTCATCAGATGAGGAAACTGCCTAAAACAGGCCTCCAGTGATTTATTAGTCTGTTTGTAGCCTGCTAGTATGCTGAGGATTTTTTAAAGATGAATTCATTGGTATACAATAGAGTTTGCTGTTTAGATGTTGAATTTATATATATTGTAAAGTTTTCCACATTTTTAAACACTCAAGAGTTAGGCCTCTAACCCTGAACTTATATTTCTTTACACTTCAATTCTCTATTGCCCAAGGAAGCCAATCAGTTACCTTTATAACAACCAGTTCTCTCTGAAGCTCCCAATTGACGCAACAGTGTCACCATGTAGGATCCTCTCATTTATTGGGACCGTGTCCTCTCACCAGTCTGGCGCCTCACTGTAGGAGGAGAAGCTGTCACTAAATGTCAGACTGAACAGAAGGAGGTAACTACATAAGGTGTCTCAGCTGCATTTCTGATTCCTGCCATAGTAGGGATAACACTTTTTATATACTAATGCTATTATCAATTCTGTTTATAGATGAGAAATTTGTGAAGAACCTTCCATATGGTTCAGATGTAGGAGTTTCACTGAAAGGAGTTTTATGACATCACTGTTTAGCGATTCACAACTGTCAGGACTTCACTTTGCTTGGAAGCATCCAATCACAATGGATTGGACAGTTTAGCATTAGAACTTAACTGGACCCATTTCATTAATTTAATCCATATCCCTGTGTCGGAGAGCTCGTGTCCAACTCCTAAATTTTATTCTTGGACTCAATTATAGTTTTTATGATTCACTGTTCAAAATAATCTTTATGCGCCTGGATGGAACCCCTCAGCTCAGCACTTGTGGAACAAGACCTTTCAGCTCCCATCCCCCTCCTTTTCAAGCCAGCATTCCTCTTATTGGCTGGTGTTTGTAAACCAAAGATTTGAACAGCAGGTAGGCCATCTCCCACTGTGTGCCAGAGATGGCCATACTGAGGATATCTGCTGTCACTGACATCATGTCAAAAAACAAACTGAATGTTTAGAGCAACCTCAAGCTTGAGAACTGGGCTAACAAGGGTTAGTTGTAAATTTTACTTGTACTTGCTGACCTCATTATTTGAAATCCTAGCCTGTTTAGCACGTGCTTTGACCACTGTGACATATATATATATAGATATATAGATATATATATATATAGATATAGATATATATATATCTATATAGATATAGATATATATAGATATAGATATATAGATATATAATAAAATAAGAAACAAACTTAAGCTGAAGGCTGCAGGACAGCAAGGAAAAACAGTGGTAGAGCCAATGATGCATTACTAGAAATACAGCGTAATGCCTGCTTTTCTTGTGCTCAAAAACACCGCTACAACACATCCATGGATGGTCTGCTCAATGCTCTACAGTGGCAGTGCAGATTACAGGATTTTACTGTTTTAATACTGTTTATCTGCACTGCTCCCATCTTGGATTGTAAATGGGGTTGGTGTGGCTTCTCCCAACTTTCTGTTTGGAAATCTGGAGAAGGCATTCCAGCTCAAAATTGTAATTCAGAATGCAGGATTTCTGATGCTGGAACCCAGCATAACCACTAGTGAGGTGGTCCCCTTGGATGTGGTGCTGAGAGTCATTGCACAATGTAGCATGTGTCAAGTTGTATGATGAGTCATTGACAAACAATACTGGTAGACCAGAAAACCAAAACGACAACCCAAGGGTGCTGTTCCTTAATAGGATGGGAAAGGATGACCTCTGCGTCCGTCAATGGAGGGATCAGAAAACTACAGTGATTCAAACTGGATTCAAACAGCAAGAGCAGTGATACTCCTTCACAGCTTTATGTCCAGGATGTCCCTACTTTTCAGCCATAACTAGTGCAATCTCCTTACTGCTCAGATTACTGTCCACCTCAACAGTCCTGAAGCTAGGTACAGTTAAATAACCGTGGCAACATCTCGCTGCAACACATCAAACTACACTCATGATGTTCCCTCTGGGTCTTAAGCAGCTCACTGACTTCACAAATATTATTGTCCAAACACCTCACATTCACCATGATGATACCTGGAAAAGTTAAAGTAATAAAACTTTCAGATTTTAAGGAGGTTGTCATAAATTGTGATTGTGACGTAGACAAAGCTGTTTGAATTCTGTGGAAGTTTTGCAGACTAACCATTTGACATTAATTTCACAATTTTTGACCCATGACAATTATGTTGACAATGTAGGTTCCAGTCACACAGACCTAGAAGTCTGTCCATGACCATCTGGCAACCATCAGTTGTGTGGGAAAAATAAGTATTTCCCGATCGGTTGTTAGTGGTTGCTGGAGACTGATGGCAGTTGCTATCGAAATGATTGCTGAAATCCAAGTCACACAGGCCTTCAGACCTGTCAGTGACTAAAACTAGCACCACTGAAGGAACAATGGGCTGGGAGGTCAGTTCCTTGATCATTAATATGCAAATTCTCATGACCATTGATCAAGAACTACTGATCAAAGCCCACTGATCAAAGGCCACTAATCAATGGCCATGAGTACCATTCACAGAGAGTTGGGGAATGGCTGCAATCACAGCATTGTAAGATAGCGAAAGATGTACCCTTAGGACCCCTCCTCGATTCAGAGATGGTCTTTCATGAGAATTTGCATATTAATGATCAAGGAACTGACCTCCCAGCCCATTGTTCCTTCAGTGGTGCTAGTTTCAGTCATTATGCAAATCTGCTGTTTATAAGGTTGGGGAAACCTGCAGTCAGCTGAGACTGAAGAAGTCACCTGGATGAGTGACAAAACGTTTCTCCCACTGAAAACGCTACGTCTAGATGAAAAGAATCAACTTTTTTGGGGTTGCCTATAGTGATTTTACTTTGAAGATGAAACCTTCTACATTTCCCATTTGCATCCCACTTTTTCAAGTTCTTCTACCACTGAGCTTCTAATTAATAAGTATTTGTAGACAAGCATGGAAAACTACAGACAACCGTGGCAATCTGCTGGCAACCAAAACATTAACTAGAGGGTTTTTGGTGGAGTGCCTTCTTTGCAACTGATTTTCACCCAGCGACAGCCAACAACATCCAAAAATCATTGCTAAACAGTTGGGGAATACACATTTTCCCAGAGCAACTGCTGGTTTTATCATGTCTGATGTCTCTGGCAGCTCTTAACCAATGTGCATGATGTCACATGAGAAACCGTAGTGTAAGAAAAATGGAGGATTTTCACATTGTTAGACTATCTAGCTAAAGACTGGGTAAAATGAGCCTAGTCAACTGTTTCCAGACTGTGGAAAATGGTGAAAATGCTTCTCAGGAAAAAGTTTGGAAGTGCCAATAATGTCATCGCAAAAATATTTCTATGAGCAAACTAATAACAGTAGAAAGCTAAAATATGCCTGTTTTTCTAGTGAGAAATGAATCATCACTCTGGATTTTTTTTTTCAGGAATTTTAATTTTGCTCAGGTCTGCAAAGATTGGAAAATCTCCTGGCATGTTTGGCAGAGGTGAATCACTCAATGCCTGCCAGGTGTTCTGGAAAGTGTCAGTTCTCAGTTTTATAGCTCTAAAAGCAGATTAACAGTGAGCAAAGGATTACCATTTGTGCACTAGTATTGATGCTACTGGCTTACCAGTAGAAAAGTTGCACGAGGCCCCCCTCCCCCCGATTATAGAGAGCCCTGTCAGATTTGCATATATAGTCTCGGGGGAAGGCATGGCCAAAACACCACTGACTCAGTGACACCCGTGGCTCACACTGACTTCCCTGAAGATCGGTATTTCAGGTTTCTCTATCAAGCTCTTAATACCTCAGGTATTGTTTAGTGAATATTCATACCTCATGTGATTACAGGAAAAGGAAAGACTAAAGAGGAAGCCCTGCAACTGAGCACGGGCAACACCTGAGGGACACATGTTTTTATTTTCCCACACTTGCTCAAATCATGCAGATGAGACACTGGAGGCCAAAGACAAAGTATTCCACGTGGTCCATGCATTTCTTTTGAACCTAAACAAGCTGGGGCTCCTGCATAATTTCCAGCAGGGAAAGAGAAGAGCCAGGTGTTTACCTTGCTATGCAGCCATTTGTGTCGGAGACCCCCTAGGGAAGCCAGTGTCCCTGACCCATGGAACTCCCCATCATTCATGGTGTCTCTACTCACACAGAGAGAGTAAGGATAGCCTCTAGTCCCCCTCGCTGCGCCCCTGGAGTGGATAAGTGGTAATGGATAGATGGATGGTATGATCAAAAAGTTTTCAAACTGCATTCAGATGTATGTAAATTTAAATTTAACCACTCTGTTGTTCATAATGATGTGCTTGTGCAGTTTTCCTCTTCACTGGAAATAATTTTTTGATCACCTGTATATATTTGCTCTCGAATGTATTAAAAGTGCAACCCTTTAGCTTGAATTTAATTTTGGGGAAAACTGCAGGGAGCCAAATCTGGCAAGTAGTGTGAGCAGTAAGGACAAACAAACCAACAAAAACAACTTCCTGCCTTTTCACTGCATTGCTGTAAAGATGTTGAGTCATAGCTGGAAACCCAACAGTTGCCACATGTAATGATCCTCCATGTAAAGCTTTAATACACAAGTTAAGGTCTGCTGTCTACATGACTGAGGTCACTGGTAAATCCGCACATGTACAACTGGTCAGAAGAGGACTTCCATCGACTTGTGTTGTATGTCCACATTTATGCGCAGATTGATTCATTTTTGTGTGTTTTTTAAAAGCTCTTCCTGCCTCTGCAAACTTTGCGCACATATATACTGGCTGTAAAATAAAAGTGAAACAGAAAAGACCAGATGTTTGTCTGCAATGGTAAAGGTATGGTATGGTAAAGCACTCTGAAAGCAGCTTCTTTCTCACTTGCTTAAGGGAGGGTTTTTTTTTTTTTTTCATTAGCATGCTTGCAGCAGTGCAGAAATGCTCAGCACTCTATTTGATGTATGGCCATGCCTTTTTACAGGTGTCTCAGTGGAACAGAAATGCTCTAAAACCAATTGGGCTTCTCCACACACATTAATGCAGTGACATTACTGACACAAGGTGACTCAGCACATTTTTTTTTAGTGTAAAAGTAATGTCAATGCTGTCCCTGTGGCTGTAAAATGCTATGACTGGAAGTTATGCACAAACCCAACCATAATCAATGTTACTGAAAGGAGGAAACAAGGGAAAACAGGTGAACTTCTTACTGTGTAAGACCTCACTGAAGTTTAATGTGGGCTGAGGTGTACTTTATAATCCCCCTGGAAGGTAGGGTTGTATCAAAACATTTTTGGTACCATTTGTTTCTTATTGTTTACAGATATTCCCACTGCCATTTATATTTTACTTTGTAAGTGATAAGCCTGCAGCCCACAAACAAGTGAGGTTGGATATTCTTTTACCCCATGTGGTAACTGCATTGTAATCAGCCCCAACATTCAAACAGGCAACAGGTGATACTGGTTATCTAATGCTAATTTGCACAAGCATACACTCAAACATTGTCTGAAACACTCCTCCTGCTGCAGCAGCCTCTCCCAGAACTGCAATGCTCCCCTCCATAGAACAATTTCAAGTGTTATTTATGTTGCTTTAAATCACAACAACTGTCGAACTGAGGCAATTTATATTATACAGTACAGTACAATAATACAGAAAAAATCACAACAATCAAATTACCTCCTATAAGCAAGCACTTGGCAACAGTGGGAAGGAAAAACTCCCTTTTAACAGGAATAAAATCCCCTGTCAGAACCTGGCTCAGGGAAGGGCAGCCATCTCTCGTGACCAGTGGTCAGTGAGGGGAGGAAGACAGGATAAAAAAACACTATGAAGAGAGTTGGAGATGAATAATAACTAATGAAAAAATTCAAAGGAGTGTCTAAAGATATAGTGAAAAAGGTGAGTTAAGAAGAAACAATCAGTGCTTCATGGGAAGCCCTGAGTAGCCTAGGCCTACTGCAGCATAACTAAGGGAGGATTCAGGGTACCTGATCCAGCCCTAACTATAAGCTTTGCCAAAAAAGAAAGTTGTAAGGCTAATCCTAAAAGTAGAGAGGTGTCTGTCTCCCAAATCCAAACTGGGAGCAGGTTTCACAGAAGAGGGCCCTGGAAGCTGAAGAGATATTGTGCAAAATGCATGAAAGAAGCCATTCATGTTTGTTTAACATACGCATTGAAGGACATATCCTGATCAATCCCCTGCAGTGTTACTGGAGGCCAAGGTAATGCCACACAAGTAAGCATATGGTTAGAGACTATATTTCTAAGGTCTTTAAGCTAGAATTTAGAAGCAGGAAATTAGAGGTCGTTATGTCTTTAAGACATTCCTGCAGTTTAATTGGTGTGTGTCTAGATTCATGGAAAGATAAAGCTGGTTGTCATCTGCATAGCAGTGAAAATGTATGCTATGCCTTTTAATGATAGTGCCTAAGGGAAGCATGCATAATGTGAACAGAAGTGCTCCCAGCATGGAACCCTGTGGAACTCCATAATTAACTTGGTGTGTGAAGAGGACTCTCCATTTAGATGAACAAATTGGAGTCTGTTAGATAGATATGATTCAAACCATTGCAGTGCAGTATCTTTAATTCCTACAGCATGCTCTAATCGCTGTAAAAAAATATATATTATGGTCAACATCAAATGCTGTACTGAGGTCTATCAGGACAAGCACAGAGAAGAGTCCACTGTCAGTGGCCATAAGAAAATAATTTGTAACCTTCACTAAAGCTCCAAAATGTCGATTCTGTTCATCTGGACATAGTGTTTTCAGTGGGAGAAATGTTTTGTCACTCATTGAGGGGACTTCAATGTCAGCTGACTGCAGGTTTCCCCAACCTTATAAACAGTACATTTGCATAATGAGCAGAACTAGCACCACTGAGTAACAATGGGCTGTAAGGTCAGTTTCATGATCATCAATATCCAAATTGTTATGACCATTGATCAGTGGCCATGAGTACCAATCACAGCAGCGTAAGATGTACCCTTAAGCCCCTTCCTCGATTCAGAGATAGTCTTTGCCTTTTCACGTAAATGGCCTCCTCAAATTCCTGCTCAAACCAGCATTCCTCCCTTTCCAGGATGTGTACATTCCCATCATTGAAAGAGTGGCCACTGGCCTGCAGGTGTTAATAGGCTGTGAAGTCCTGGCCTGATGAGTTAGCTCTCTGTGTTGTGCCATCTGCTTAGCCAGAGGTTTTTTGGTTGCCCCAATGTACACTGCTCAGAAAAATAAAGGGAACACTTAAACAACACAATGTAACTCCAAGTCAATCACACTTCTGTGACATCAAACTGTCCACTTAGGAAGCAACACTGATTGACAATCAATTTCACATGCTGTTGTGCAAATGGAATAGACAACAGGTGGAAATTATAGGCAATTAGCAAGACATCCCCAATAAAGGAGTGGTTCTGCAGGTGGTGCCCACAGAC
>VVHJ01004775.1:27442-39219 GCA_015107715.1 Tylochromis polylepis | reverse complement strand
TTTCCGCCCCCCTCCCCCCCCCCCCACACACACACACACACACACACTCCCTTCACCAACCCTCTCTCTCTCTCTCTCTGTTCAGCACTCAGCCCACCCAACCCTTCCTTCTCCTACCTCCCTCCCTTCCTCCCCATGCCTGACACACTAGCCAGTCCTAGGAGTATTACATCACCCTGATGTAATGTCTAACCAATCACAATACAGCGGCATTAAACCTTCCAGGATTATAGAAGTCAGTAGCTCAGACTGGGTAATGAGTGAGAGAGGGAGACAGGGAGAGTAGCAGCACCAGTCAAACGTATTTTCAAGAATAGCCTCCAGATCAATTTTGCCCCTCTTATTCCTGAAGAACGGAAATAGAAATACACGCTGTCAAGGTGCCTTATACTCTTGTACTTGAGACTCAGGAACTGAAGAAACTCTCTAGTGTTCTTGAAAAGTGAGGCAGATAGTTATTCAGAGGATGGTATAATTGTTTTGATTCTTTATTTGTATTACAGTGGACTTCCCAGATAAAAACTCCTCATATGTATTTGTCTAATTCATCACGATAAATATTCACTATGGCAGACTGTCACTGTATAACATAATTTAGAAAAACTGTACTTGACCACCACTTTATTGCTATTTTTGTTTGACCATCATGCTTTAAGAGGCTAGCCACTCAAGAGAGCTTTCATCATTAATCACGTGTTTGTTCACTTGTTTGCTTGTTTGCTTGTTTACATGTAAGTGACAAAGCTGCACCATATGAGTTGATCAGAAAGAGCTTATATGCCTTGTTCTGGTTTATAGTTTATAGTTTGGATTCATGCACTTTTGCTCTGCTTGCTATAATTTTGTTCTATTTACCTCCAATTATTATATTCAAGTTTAATATTTTTTTTATTCCGTATTGTATAAAGAAATAAGTTGAGTTGTCAGGTTATGTAGTTGCACAAGAAGCCTTTTCAATGAGACATAATTGAGTAAAATCAGCCGATTGCCTTGTCTTAATAATGTGTAAGTGTCTACTTCTGGATGTCAGGGTTAGAAGGCAGTCTTTAGTGTCATCTGAGTCTAGTCTTCCTATTAAATGTGCTCTTTGTTGTCCTTGGTCTCTAAGGAAGATGAAGAGTGTCTATCATGGTGATTGGCACTGCATAGTACCTTCTTTTAACTCATGCACACACATGCTCATTCCTACGTACACCCTGCAGGCACAGACAACATCAGACAGTGTGGCAGAGGAAGCATCAGCTTGCAGTGTGTGCCGCTTGCCATTTGCTATGGTGTGGATAGTGGATTTGAATGTATGCACAATCAGTGTACTGCCACACTGACTGTGCCACACTGCTGCTCTGGACGCCAGGAGGGGAAAGAAAAAAAAGAAAAAGAAAATCACACGTCTGTGTGGCAAATGCATGTAGCTGCAATGGAAGCACTACTGGGAAATAACTGCATAATGTAGGACAGCATGGGAATGCTTGGTTCTGCCAGGACATTTTGCAGGGAATGATGAATCACTGATAGGATAGCAGAAGGCAGTATGCTGCAAAGAAATGCTCACTTCCAGGATCAATGTTCCATACCATCCATATTTATTCACACTTTGGTTGTGTCAAGATGTGTATTGGCAAAATGCAGTTTTTACAGTATTGCCACTTGTACACTGTACACAAGTGGAGAGTTCATAGCAAAACTGTCAACAACAGTTTGGATCAGTATCCAATTTTAAACCCATTACAAAGTAAAAACAAAGAAGAAGAAAAAACATGCACAACAGTTCTGCAGAGGCTCACATGGTTTCATATTTAGCCTTGTGTGTGAGTGTGAGCACAGCTGAGGTAATTCTAACACCCTCATACTTTCACCCCCGTATGCAGCTTGTGTGTTTGAGAGAGGCAGTAGCATCTGTGGTGTCAGGTTTGCTTTTGCTTCAGGTCTTGTTGGGGGTGGACACTGAGAAAGTTGTGGCTGTTTTACCTGACACACTTCTAATTCCTCCGCGCCATGGGACCATCTACCCCCCAGCTTTTTTGTTTTCCTTTCCCATTTGAAGCTCTGCCAAATGGGACGAGGCCAGAGGAAACTGCCACATTTTTGCTTGAATGGCTGCTACTGCTGTTAGAGCTGGAGTCAGTACCGCTTGCTCTCTCTGTCTGTCTCTGTGTCGCTCTCTCTTGTTCTTGTTCTTACTTTCATTCTCATTTTCTCTGTCTTTTCACTGACAGATCAAGCAACCACCCCCTACCCACCATCTCCCAATCGCTTGTCTTGCCCCCCTCCCCCTATTCATAAGCGCTACCATATTTGTTAGTGCAATATATGCAACTTTGGGTTGCAAAACAGGTAGAAAAATGAGACATCCTGTAGCGAGGCCATCTCATTAGAAATATATATTCAAGTCGTTCTGAGCACAGCTTTCAAATTTTACATACAAGTGATGTGCAGAAGAAGGAAAGTGAGCGCGAGGCAGAAAGAGAGGGGAAAGATTAATGTAAATCTCAAAATAAGGAAGGCATTAATATTTCATTAGTGTCTTTTTTTTTCTCTGTGAGTGACAGAGGAGGGGAGATAGTGGCTGATTTAATGATTTTAGAGTCTCTTTCTTTCATTTGTTCTCTCCCTCCCTCCACTGTCGCTGCCTCCCCTGGTTTTCCAGTCAGCAGATGGGCTTAGCTTCATCTTTTTTATGAATTCCTCACAGACTCAGCTGCACGTAATTACAGTCAATTCTTCCTTATCTCTCAAATTAAAAAGATTAGATTATTTGTGAAAGAAATGTATGCAGCTCCTCTCAACTGATAGCATGAACCAGACTGCATAGTAGGTTATGTGCATTACCATCACCACCGCCTACCCATCTCAGAAAAAAAGCCCACAGGCACCTTCACAGACCTGTACTTTACACAGTTCTGTGTACCTAGATATCAGCTTACTTCATTTCAGTATAGGTGCTATGTCAGTGTACAGTATTATCTTCAATAAACTGTCTGTTCTGAAAGAATATTACACTCATGTTTTCACATTTTTAGAAACACACTGGATATGGATATGTACTGTCTGTTACAAAGAATATAGACTCGGCTATGAATCAGCAACCAGCTTTGAACCTTTGTGGGACTGACTCTGTATCAGTATTGCAGATTGCCTCTTGCTTTGCTCAGATAAGACCCAGCAAGGTATTCTGATATCTGATACACTAGTCAGCACAGCTGCTGTGTTTTTTGTACCCCATATTGTCATATTTTGCCAGTCTTATGGGTGTTAATACATTTTTGTGCAAAAAAAACACAGTCACTTGGGCATTTGGGTAAAGTCACTCACATAAAGCCACACGTCAGGTCAGGTAGGAAAACAGATGATTGACTGCATATGCATTATGCAATATATGTTAACTCAACTCAACTTTATGAGACTCTAAGAGAGGATAAAATATAGAAGTTTAGATTAAGACGTCGAACAGTGCTTTTATTGACTCGATATTGATCTCTTACAGCGATGTTGTTTGATTATTCTGCTCTGGCTTCCAGGAGAAACAGTCATTGTTGAGTGGAAATGGAATATAATCCAGATTTCTCTTGCCACCCAAGGGATTAGTTTACTCACCATCACCTCCAGCATTACCAATTGATTGGTTCATTGAGAGCACATCCATTCCAGGTCATGAACTGTATTCAGCCCACAAGCAATGGAAGGATTTCTCAGATCTACATAGATTCAACTGTTTTTCTTGTAACCCTGACAGTCCATGCATTGATAATACTGTAGTTTTTTTTTTCTTTTAAACCCATTTGATTAAATGTAGCAGATACTGAGAAACATCAAAATCTATTTTTAGGGAATATCTTTTTCATCCTTTAACATTTTGAAATTTTTATAAAGCTGACTAGTGTTTACATTTCTGGACTCATTTATTTTCTGTTAGACTGTTTTGTGAGATTAAGTGAGTGGATGAAACAACATAAAAATATTTCAGATTTTTACCAGAATAAGCCAAAACCAAAGTCTGTCATAGCATTTGTCTGCCTTGTGCTGCTGGGACCACATCTTTGACCTGTCAGCATGAATATGGGAACAGGACTTTCTCAGGATGTTCTGAGGTGTGGGTTCTGTGGGTTGTAAATTGTACTGGTGCATACCCTGGATGTTGATCAAACTGGAATCTTGGAAGTCTGGAGGGTTGGTCAATATCTTGGGCTCTTTGTTGTGTTTCCCCAGCTGCTTCTTATCAGATTTTGCAGCACGATGTACCATCCCCCTATTGAGGCTCCCGCTGTCGGGCAGTGCCCTTGGCGTTTGCTCGGGTATCTGCAACAATCTTTAGGTAAATGATGCATGTCAAAGCAGGATCCACTCAAATACCAGGACCCAAGGTTTTCCAGCTGGACATTCCTACAACAGCATTGTGGGAAGATCGTCGGACTTATTTGCTTATTAAATACATTCACTTCTTTTAAATATTCATTTCCTTTAAATATTTACTTTTTAAAAATAGCCTATTGCGGCTAATTGTTTGTACATATTTTGTAGCTTTATAGCAAAAAAATGATCAAAAAAATGATCATATGTTGGTGCATTTCAGTAAACTCAGTATTCCACTACTGTAAGTAACTTCTGCAATGTAGCAATTGCATGCTGTCTGGCAAATTCTCAAAAACAAAATAATAGGAAGACCAATAAATTGACCCTGGTTCTATTTTTTATTACTTTTCCTGAATTGTCATGTGGAAATGGAGCCCATGACCAAGCCTACTAAAAATGTGAAGATTGACAAAAAAGGAATAACTAGTGGTCAGTGTCATATTTCTTTGGCACAGAGTTTTACCCAGTAAGCGTTCACCTTCAGCTCAAGTGGGGAGAGACACTTGACAGCAATCTTAACCTTTCAGTGATTAGCTGATCATAAGTCATAGAGGTGCTTAACTGAGACTTTTATAATTAACTAACAACTCTAAACTCTAAATTGAATATGAGGACTCCCTAAAGCTTCAGGAAATCTTACTTTATTTTAACACCCCAGTGAGAGTTAAAATGTCAGAAGCTGAGATTTTTCTTTTGGCTTTTTTGGTCTTGTACAACTTTCTTTCAGGAGTTGTTACTTATATTTTTTTTGATGCACAGATTTCTGGAAATACAGCGCAATACACTTCTGTCACTCTTAGTCACTGATCGTGATTGGACACTGACGCACATTTAGTAGAGTAGAAATGCATGTTTGTCCTTCAAATACAGATGCTTTATCGATTGGCATCATTACACACCAATTAAATCGCTGTCTAAGTGCTCTTGAATGTATGTGATTAAAGCTCTTAATGGCTGTGTTACTTTATTGTTGATTAAGGCTGCGTTACATTTGAGGTCTTTTACAATTAAGATGCACTTTGTGTTCACTCTATGTTATCACAGTATTTTGCTATTTTACTAGACACAGACAGTTTTGTATTGATCAGTTTCACAAGAAGAGGGAGCATCCATAGAGGTGACATTGGCACTAAAATTGTCACGGAGAAGTATAATGAAATAAGCTTTTATGGTTAGAACATCAC
The DNA here is from genome assembly GCA_015107715.1 of Tylochromis polylepis. Lineage (NCBI taxonomy): Eukaryota > Metazoa > Chordata > Actinopteri > Cichliformes > Cichlidae > Tylochromis > Tylochromis polylepis. The sequence goes on along the minus strand of VVHJ01004775.1, from coordinate 33,685 downwards.
TGAGGTCTATGTGATCACAAATTGTCAGGTGTAATAATAATGATAATAATAGTAATAGTAATAATAATAACAATAGAGTGTAACATAGAATTAAATGGAATTTCAATGCATTTTATCTGAAATTATGATCTAATTATATTTACCAAAAAATGCTGGTAGATAAAAAAATGTCTAAAGGAACGAGGAACTAATTATACTCTTAAGTAATTTTACAGTTGCTCATTAAGTAATTTTAAGTAGATTGTAATTTCATGTATTTCATAGGTATGAGACAAAAAGAAAGCAAATGCTAATAATCGTTAATTTCACTGACCAATAATTTGTCATCGTTTTCATCAACAACCTTTGTTTTAAAGAAAGCAAGATGATAACTAAATAAAAACTAATGCAAGAAGACAAAAACTATTATGAAATGTATTGAAAATATTAAACTATTTTCAAGAGACCAAATCAAGTCAGAACTAATTAAGTTGTGCAGAAAGGTGGGAGGAGTTTGGAAGTTATCCAATCAGAAGTAACCTCCTTGTGTTGTAAGGCTGCCCCCAGGAAACAATACAGCTTCAAGGATGTCAAGGAAAAGTAAGACACTTTGTAAACCGCATGGAGCAACTCTCACCGCTAAAAACACAAAAAACTTTTACACTTTGTATTTTGGGGTACCGAATCGACTTTCGATTTAGTTTACTAATCTTATAACATTTAGTCAACTAGACTAAAATTTAAAAATTCAGATGCCAAACTTATGACTAAAACTACATTTTGTTTGTTTTTCTCCTAAATTACCCAGAGGTTATGCACTATTTGATATAGCTTACAGTATAGTATTTATTCTTCCCTGCAAATTCTGTTGTTATCCTCTCATTCTCATCCTATCTACAAGTAAGTATTTGTAAGGAAATGTAACATCATAATCTCAGATAAAATCGATTTAATTGTAGGACAATTACATGCTAAGTCAGGGGCTGTATTGCAAGTAATTAAGTGCTATACTATAATACCATTAATTGTTGTGTTATTCTCTATTAAGCCTCAGCTACTGTGAATGTTTCAGTGTTCAACTATTTCAGATGGAGCAAGTTTATCAATACTATATTTTTTCCTAACTGGCAATGATATAGACACAGATGGAATATGTTACATGAGGTTAGATGAGGCTTCATTAGCATTTGTTTCTTACTGGTTGATGTTTGTGAAGACAGTCATGCTGTGCTGTTTAGTCTTAGCAGAAATTCATGTGGAGTTGGGAAGGATTTCCCTATTCATGGAGGGAGCGATAAGTACACTTTGCATTACTGTGTGTTTGTGTGTGTGTGTGTGTGCATATATGCACAAGTTTAAATTAATGTTACTGGACTTTTTCTTGTGATTAAAGCTCGAAGCTCTAGTAACAGTTTCGTCCTACCTTCATACAGCCAGACGCACAACCACATGCATCACACAATCTGTGCTGCCTGTCTTGTCATCAGCTAAACAGATGTGCATGGTCACACTATTTTAGTCTTATCTCAATCATTAAGAAACATATTCATGATTTTTTTTTTTAAATCAAAGAAATACTCACATTCCTGTAGGAAGGAATAAGGCCAAACAAAATATTTATGAAAATCCTTGTGATTAGATGAACAGCGTGTTTGGGCCACTAGGTTGTTGTGGTGATGAGAAACATAAGAAAATGTGCTTTTCATCTGCATGCAAAGAATAAATGTGAAGGAGTGTGTGGATTCAGAAAGAATGCCTTGAATTCCTTGCCTCGAAGGCTGTGATTCTTTTTTATTGCTTAGAAGTAGTTTGTGGTGCTCCTTAAATAAATAACTGGTTTAAGTTAACATGTGTATGTGCACATGTGGCAACGTGTAATCTGCCATCGATGCATAAAATATGAAATTGCAAACAGTCTTTGCACTGCATTGTCTTGAATGAAGGAACAAAGTTTCATTCACCTGCTTCTTCAAAGGTCTACTAAAGTGTTTGGAAAGGAGCACTCACCACATCCAATGAATTATGGGAAGTGATGTAAATAGAAAAGTCTTTTAATCAAATGTTTCTTTCCGTTAATGAAATGTCTCCCTCCTTATCTGGCTCCCTTATGATCCATATGTTAATGTCTAATATGCAAGTATTTATCTGTTCATTTCACCCTCTTTCTCTCGTTTGCCCCATCTCTCTTATCTAAAATTGTGCTGTGAATTTGGCACTGTGAATGATTATGCTTATCGACCTGCCCATGGACCTCATATTAAAATTTTTGTGGCATGATTAGCCTATTTATCTATATAATTGGATTGGAGTTTGTGTCAAAGTGTGTATGTGTGAAAGCTGATTTAAAGGACAGAGGAATAAATATCAAGAAAGATGGGCAACACAATTGTTCCTCAGATTAATTCCATTTGCATACAATCACTAGATTTACCCTTGGAATTTGGGGGAATTTAATCAAGTTATAGTTGCCTCTGAGATTATTGAAAGGAAAACAACCTCGGGCATGGTGTTAAATGAGACAACATAGAATTTACTATGCTAAGGATTAGTGTCATGAGACCAGGGAGATTTGCACAGGCAAAATGTGAACACTGCATCACAATACATTACAATAGTTTCCGGCATGGTGTAATTCATGCAAACATCCCCGGGCTATTTATACCACTCCACGAGAATCTAATTGTGTCCGATATATAATCCAACTAAAAGTGGCAGGAGTTCAAGTCCTGTGTAATATGAATATTAAAGAGGAGTGGTGTTCAGGACAAGTGTGACAATTTGTCCATGCAGTTGAGTGGCACAGGATGTAAGGTTTAAATGGAAAAACAAGTGCTTGATTGTTGAGTCAATTTGAGTTCTACAAAAAGGATTTTAAAAAAAGTATTTAATATCTGTTTAATACTTGCATATGTGGAAAAATATATATTTCAATAAAATAAATTGCATTTTATGGTTTTTGTCTGTGTGTGCATGCACATTACTTTGTGTGACAGGAGACATCTGCACCCCATCAGGGTGTGATCTGAAAGTCAAATTTGACATGAAATTATGCTGTGATCTTTGGAGTTTAACAAACACATTTTCACACACTCTGTCTCTCTGTCTTGTACTGTTTTCACAAAGTAAAGGAGTTTCATTACCCCTCTAATTGATTGGGTATTTTAAGGAGCTTGGAAAGAAAGCATCTGGACTTCTTTAAGTTTCCTTGAAGATGTTTCACCTCTCATCCGAGAAGCTTCTTCAGTTCTAAGAGCAATTTTAAGAGTGGAGAGTCCCAGATTTAAGCTCCTTAGACTATGATGACCTGGATGACTGAGAACCTTCACAGACTGATTGGGTAATGTTTTTCTTTTCTTTTCTTTTCTTTCTGAAATCAATAACGCCCCAGTCTGTTAACTAATTGGATTACTTGTGTTTTTGTCAAAGATGTCCAAATACCAATGCAATGTGACTTGTTTATGAAATTTTTACCTTGAAAATAGAAGCCAATGACTAATGCACCTGTAGTTGCTCATCTCTCCCAAACATGCTTTCATAAAACACTCATAATAATAACACAGGTTGAGCTACTGCTGGCTGTGAATGCCAGTAACTGGGATATTAATAGCCTTAAAACTAATCATTAATGAAGCTGTCCTTATTGAGACTGCTTTGAGGACACGCTTGCCGAGTGTTTATTAATCAGGGAATAATAAGTAATCCGTGAACATTAATGGAAATGGATGAGACTAATGGATGACGCCTGCTCTCTCCCACACTTAAGCCTCAGACTTCATTACTGACAGGCAGATTAGTGCAAAAGAGAAAGAGCATAACAGACTCCACCTGTGAATGTGTGTGCCCACGCAAACACACACACACACTCTCACTCCCTCCTGTGACAACATGATGGAACACTGTCAAGCTCATTTGCTCTTCAATAGACTATATGTAATTAACAGTATCCTCTCAGAGAAGCTGCCGAGAATAAAATGAATAGACATCAAATAAATCATCTGGCAAGGTTAGCTTCTTCAGTGCTTCCAATCTTACTATGACATTTTTCACCAATGCCGTCACTGTCGTAGAAGGTGCTCTGAATGGATATGGGTGGCTGGTGATTTTTTTTTCCGCATCCTCTTTCACTAACCGTGAGGGCTGTAGTTGTTCACATCACACTAGTGGTGCAGCACAAAGTTAATTTCACCCATGCCCTGAAATGTCCTCTAACCATATTCCATGAGCACACATCCAAGCCTCACCATACATCATCTGGATCTTATGCATATGGGGAAAACTATAACATATTCCAAACTCTTCAGATTGCGTATCGTTATCACATCAACCATAGGGTTAAGCACTTAGGAGAGACATGACAATACAGAGTTCTCCCTGCTGCACTATAACATGCTCTGTGAAAGCGATAAGAGCGTCTGATCATGCATCCCAGAATTCTGTATCACTCTCTTTATAATGGATCCCCCCCGATGACTCTTTGTGGCTGCATTATTTAAATGGAATAAAATGTCGGAAGGAAGTGAGGAAGGAAGCTGAGACTCAAGTAGTGTGACTGTCTAAACATCATCTAGAGCTGGTAACAATGATGGTAACTGCATTCATAGTAGGGCATTACTATGGTGAAAACGTCCAAGTTATTTATTATGTACACATATTATGTATGTGTTGTGAGTGGTGGGAAGGATCAAGTGATAGACATGCAAAGTTGTCTTGTTCTGTGTAGTCTGACTGAAAAGACTCTTAAAAGTAAAGTCGCACATATTAAATATGCTGACAGTTCTATGCAGAGGTTTGCTGGACCATTAGCAAGTTATAATGAGAGCAGTATAGATTTTATCTAATAGTGTGAATGAAACTGCAGTTCCCAAAATATTGAACTATTCACCTTTTGTGTGTACAAGATCAGTGGTAGTGCAACGTTGGGGGAAATAGATCGGATACTAAGTTATATTCTTAGTGATAATAGATTTTTCTTTGCTTGTGATCAGCTAGCTTGTGCTGGTAACTTGTTTTTCAAGACACTTTATATGAAATAACCAGATAGCTTAATAAAATAAAATAAAATAAAAACGTGATTCAATATTATTATTATTTTTCTAAAATAATTAATTTATTTATGAATTATTGGCATGGTCTGTTGATTAGCACTGCTTCCTCATAGCAAGAAGGTCCTGGGTTCAAATCCACCATCTGGCCAGAGCTTTTCTGTGTGGCGTTTGTATGTCCTCCCACAGTCCAAGACATGCAGTTTGTGGGATTAGGTTATTTGATGACTCTAAATTGTCCATAGGTGTGAATGTGAGTGTGGATGGTTGTCTGTCTCTATGTGAGCCTTGGAACAGACTGGTGACCTGTCCAGGGTGTACCTCCACTCGCCCTGTGTTAGCTGGGATAGGCTCCAGCCCCGCCCGCCCCCCGTGACCCTGAATTGAATAGGCAGAATAAAATGGATGTATGGACTTTTCTTAATAAAGCTATTAAGAAATTTTAAAAATGTTAAAAAAAGAAATTTAAAAAACATTCTTACTATACAGGACGGAATGCTCCATGGAAAAAAGCTGCTGACCTTTGTTTAGCTGAGACCTCGACATAACCAGCAGAGCCCCATTCACTAATCTAAGTAAGCACACAGGCACATTAAGGGTTAATAAGTCTATCATATTCTTCGGAGCGAGGCCAAAAGTCATCAGTAAGATTTTTAAATCAATACGAAATTTAACAGGCAGTGAGTGCAAATTCGCCGGTACCAGATTAATATGTTCATATTACTTGGTGCCAGTTAAAAGCTGAGCAGCTGCATTGTGAATCAACAGGAATCAGTGAAGTGAGCTCTGATGCTTGTTAAAAGAGCATTGAAATCATTAAGGCAGAAAAAAAGCATGCGTGGTCCTGTGCAAATCCTTAGCAAAATAGAATGAACAGATTTTTTTTTTTTTTCGCTGTTAGCAGCATGACTGGATAATATTTTTACTTGAGCATCGAAACAGAGCTCAGTGTCACAAATCACTCCTAGGTTATGAGCAGACTCCTTAACATTTTTGTCAGTGAAACAAGCTCACTGTAGGTCAGGCTGGTGGAATTTTTTCACTAACACAATGGATTTATCATCGCTAAATTTTAGGATGGAGGACTTTACATGTAAGCTTTAAAGTTCTACTTTATCCAGTGTCACTAGCTGAGCAGTCTCAAGCTTAAAAAAATCATCTCTAACTTTCCTCTTGTCCACTTTTTTTTTTTTTTTTTTTTATTTTTTTCCCCATTTCTTTG
>VVHJ01004775.1:8963-27422 GCA_015107715.1 Tylochromis polylepis | reverse complement strand
TTGTTTTTTTTTTTTAATAATTTTTTTTTTTTTTTTTCTCTTTTCTCTTTTTTTTTTTTTTTTTTTTACATCTTTCCCCAATTCTCAGGTGTAGTTTTCACACATTAAGATTTTTTTACTCCTGGAAGCAACTACACCTTCAGCTGGTTGCCGTGGGGATATTCAAATGTGCAGAAACTGAATGATTGCTGCTATTTGTTGAGCTGCATGAAACCTTGCATCTAAAACAATCTACGCTCAACAAAGTTAAATTTCACTGTTGTTGGTTTTTAGAATTCTTTTTAGTTGAATTTACTTTTTTTGTACTTGAGTCATCAGTCTTATTTCAACAAAACACTGTGGACCCCAAAAAACAATTTTTGGATTCACTTAAAAAAAGTTATGTCATGTGACACCACCCAACTGTGTGACGTATCTCCTATGAAACTGTTTCACTCTGAAGTGTTGAACTCACTCAACAAAAAACAAATGAGAAAATCCATGAAAACATTTTTTGAGTGACACAAATAAACAAACAAACAATACTACCCCATTTAGGCTCACTCCCCAATTTATGCAACTTTATGGACATTTGCATTACGAACATATGACCTTCTCAGGGGATGAGAAAGAAGAAAGTATGTGTTGAGGATGTAAGAGACTGTGGGACTGACATTACTTCCTGATTTATGGAGTATCTCAATGGCATCAGCTGGAAGCAATCCCAGACAGCAGCATATAAAACAATGAACTGTCTTTATATAATTTTAGATTAAACTGCCTTATTAGATTTATTTACTCAATTGAAGGAATACTATTTGGGATTGTTCCATCCCATATTAACCCCAGGGTGTGTATACATTGAGAGCCAAAAGGACTGTAAGTGGAAAGATTATTTTGATTGTTGATAAAAGCTTCAGTTAGTTTGTGGTTCAACTTGAATGTGTTTTCATTAAACCATGTAATCAAAAATTAGAGAAAATGTCTCTGGTTATAATCCAGCATCCAAGTGACATGCGTCCAATACATAGTTACTAATTTACCCATCATATTAATAGAAAAAAGAGGCAACATTTTATCATAACAAATGAGTAATTTACTTAATAAATCAATTAATTGATTACTCATTTAAAAGAAGAATGAATAATCATTTAATTGAGCCCTGGCTACACATTCTAGGTTATGCATCCAAAAGATATGTTTTGAACCACACATATTCAGGCATCCAAGCGCAACACAAGTGGTTTGTTTTGTTTTTGCATATAACTTGCAGAGACAGCGGAGGCCACTACAGCCTGGAGGTATGAGACACTACAGACTCACCTGATGTGACACACTTACAGGAGAAGTGACGTCCTACGTATCCCCATCATTTAGTTGTTGTAAACTAAGGGCAGTGTTGTAAAACAGACTAAGATGCAATGAATGCCATGCAGTATTTGTTCGGGGGGTTACACAACTAGATCCTGAAATCACTTGACAGTGTGTCAGCGAACTGATGTGATTGCGCCAAAACCGAGGCAAACCCAAACTGGGAAACTTCAGGCTGAACATAGAGACCTAATTTCTGTGTCAGCAAAGCATGTGCATCAGGGCACAGACTGAGGGATCTCCAAGCCGTGTGAAAAACGCCACTGATCATCATGCTCAGGATTTTTTTTTTTAACTTTCTGTCATGGCTGTCGCCGCAGAGCAAAACAGGGCCCAAAAGTCTCCATCATCAGCCTTAGACCCTGGGGACAGGAGAAATCACATTATATCTGCTGTCACACAAAGTCACTGTCAAGGTGTGAAGAGAGCACACAGCAGCTCTGGTGTGATGCTGGAGACCCATAATACCCCAGACGCTTCATCTCAGCCGCTGGCTAGAACCATACTGCAATTCTAACAAGTAAGACACATTTCACAGTGATTTAAGGTAGAGAAACACCTCTCTCATCTAGTTTGTACTTACAAAACCCCTGTGTCTTAAAATTCTGCGTGCTAAGGTGATGATGAGTGTAGTGAGTTTAGCAGAAGGGATATGCAATTTAGTTAACCTTGTGTTCACTTCAGGCATTTCACCACAATTTGATAAAGAGGGTTGCATTTTTACTTGCCCCTCTCCTGGCATTCTAATAAGAGGAACTGCCTATCAAACCTGTGCTTTGGATGATGAAACTGCAGTGCAATAGTGAATGCAGAGGTGTAGAGCAGGGTTGTGTGTATCAGCATGCTTGTTCAGCACGCTCTTTTTCTCACACGTACACACATTCTGCTCTGCTGACCATGTTGCATTGATGGAGTTCCAGAACCGTGGCGTCTCAGGAGGAATGGCCGCTACCCAAAGTGACAACAAAAAGAAAATAGGAGCTGGACTGTCTTACCATGCTGGAGCTGGAATTACACACAGAGAATAAAGCCCTGTCCACATCTAAAGTGATTCACATGTTGCCCATTGCTTTGTAGATGACAGTTGGTCATTGGTGGACATTCCAGGCTGTGCTTGCCAGAAAGGTTTCAGAGTGAAGCATTCAATGTTGGAGTCATATGTACAGTGCCGTGAAACAGTATTTCCCCCTTTCCTCATTTTCTTTTTGCATATTTGTCACACTATCATGTTTCAGATCATTAAACAAATGTTAATATTAGACAAAATACAGTTCTTAAATGATGATTTCACTTATTAAGGGAAAAATCATGAAAATCACAAATTAACTGCGATTAACCATGTTAACCATAAAATAATTTAAATAGAACCTGTCTGACAAAGTGAAGTAGGCTAAAAAAAGCAGCACATCATGCCATGATCTAAAAAACAGATGAGAAAGAGCATCACTGACATCTGTAAGTGGTAAAAAAGATTTACAAAGCATTTTTTAAGACTTTGGGACTCGAGCGTATCTCAATGAGAGCCATTATTCACAGTTGCAGAACTCTTGGAACAGTGGAACCTTCCCAGGAGTGGCCGGCACAAAGGTAAAAAATATCATGACGATCCTTGACAAAGACTTTTAGGAAAATATTCTTTGGACTGCCAAAAGTTGAACTGTGAAACAAACACAGCATTTCATAAAGAGGACATCATACCACCAGTCAAACATGGCGGTGATAGTGTGATGGTCTGGAGCTGATTTGTCCTTTTTTGTTTGTGTTCCGAAGCTTGGGCTATGCAGCAGGACGATGACCCAAAACACAACAGCTAACCCACCACAAAAAAAAAGGCAAAAAAAAAAAACAAAACCAAAATGAAGGTTTTCGAGCCTAGTGTGGCCTAGTCACAATCTAAGTCCTGACTGAAATCTGATTGACATGCTTTGGGATTACGTTAAACAGGCCGTTCATGTTCTAAAACCCTACAGTGTGGCTGAATTCAAACAATTCTGCAAAGAAGAGGGGGCCAGAATTCCTCCACGGTGAGGTGAAAGATTTGTGCTGCCAAGGATGGCACAACCAGGTGTTAGGTTCGGGGGGCAATTATTTTTCCATACAGGGCCTTGTAGGTTTGGATAATTATGATGATGATGATCTGAAACAGTGAAGTGTGACAAATATGCAAAAAAACTAAGAAATCAGGAAGGGGGCAAACACGTTTTCACAGCACTGTGTATCTGTCAGTAGTATCCTTCCCTCCCATCTGTAGTCACCTCAAGCATTTATTAGTGTACCTTGGTAATGGCCCACTTCTTGTTGCCACCTTTTATTACTAAAGTCACTGAATTTCCTTGACATTCCATGGTCTTTTGTTGTGACATTGCTGTCTCTTTATCTACATGCCTAAAGCTCTGGAGGAAAGTGGTGTCACTCCTCTCATTTAGGCTTGTCTGTGAGTCAATTAATCATTCTTTTTATCTTTTGCTTCAAGCTGCAATATGTGTAATCTTGGCTCAGCTGGTGTGGACTCAAACAATGCTTTGCTTTAACTAGGTGGTGGATGCTACAAGAGAGGAAAAGACTAAAGAGAAAATGAGTAAAATAGGCACAATCGTTTGTTGTCAGTAACCACTAACTTTTTTCCCAGCATGAAAACTAAAGGACTTAAGCTGGGTTTTTTCATTGTCCAAGGTTCTGTAGGGACTGGATGTCATAAATCTTTTCATTAAGTTTCCAGCAAAATGTTTGCAATTCCAAAAGCTTTTATTCCCTGGAAATCACTTGACACAGTATGCTTATACTCTATTTGTATTCACCATCTAAATTCCCAGGAAACTTAAAAGCATGCACTTTGGTCTGCAAGTGTAATTTCTGTGTTCGGGTAATCGAGCACAGTGTGCTAGTTATCACTGTTAATGACAGAATAGTTTAGATTGTTATTCAGTACATTAACATCCAACAGTGACTTTTGGCTCAACACACACTGGACCTCTGGCTCTCTCTAGCTCTCGGGGCAGCACCGGCCCACCTTGAACTCCCTCACCACCAGAGTGGAATCAGCAAAAACAGACCTCTAATCCCTCAGAGAGGCCAACTCTATTTCATGTCAAGAATAGCTAATGGGCTGTGTATAGTAAAAGAAAAAAAAGAAAAAAATCAGCATGCATTTTTCTTTTCTTTTAAGTCATAAGCTACAGACATGTGGCTCAGCACGTATCAACAAGGTGCATACTGTTTGGCACAGCTGCTGAAACGCACAACAAACACAGCACCTGGCTTCGGTTCAGCACATTATAAAACATACAGAGACTCGTTCCTGTGCTTAATAGAAAATATACTCTCATTAAACAGAAAAAAAAACAATTTTGTGGATTCAAACATTTTTTTCTGCTTCAATCTGTTTACATGCTGAAATAGTATTAGAACTAGGCCATATATACAGTAACAGTGAGGTGACAGATTACCAACCAGGATAAAGAAGATGTAACTTATTCTCTGTGTCTTAAAATGTGGTTGCTTTGCATTATCTCTCTGAGTTAAGTCAATTTTATTACCGGGCACCATGCTTTAATAAAAATGTATCGACATAAGTGGCAGGCGCAGGACGAAAACTGCTGGATGTGCAGTGCCTTGTGGAGAGATTTTGGATTACATAAATGACAGATGTTTTTCTCATCTTGGAGAAATGTATGAGGTTGATTAGCTGCTGCTCATTATGACCTGGATGGTGGAGCGAGAGGAACCTAGCAAATCTGGCCTCATTTTCCTTCATGTTACTGCAAATTAAATGGATCTCATGTAGCAGCAAAAGCTCAGAGCTTGGCCTTGGACTTCATCTGATGAAACGGTACATCTGTTATGGGAGATGTGTGAGTGAGTGAGTGAGTGAGTAAGAGCAAAAAACAGAAGGAAGTGCTGGAGTAAGAGAGAGACAAAAAGAAAGAGAAGAGAAGAGTGAAAGGTAGTTGTTAAATAGATCAGCACACCCAACTTCACTATGGACCTACTGAAACAGTATATGAGAGAGAAAGTGAGGGAGGATAAGATCATAGCACTGTAAATTATTTGCTCTGCATACAGAAGAGGCCTGGAAAGGCTGTAGACCATAGGATCAGTCCCAAAGACAGAACGTTAATATAGTGATCCATTTCTGCACATTCAGGATCTCTTAGTTTCTACATGACGAGCCAAGAACCTATGAGTTCCACAGGGGCAGATGATGTATGAAGTAGCTGCAGAGAAGAGAGGAGAAAAGAGAGAGAGAGAGGTGGAAAGGACAGAGAGAGCAAAAAAGGCAAAGAAACTGAACAAGTGGTCCAGTTGTGCTGCATAAACAAAGCTAGGTATATGTATTTTTTAGCAGCTTCGCAGTGGCCATGTTAGTCAGCAAAGGTTGTTTTGCATATTATGTCTGCAGTGATGTCATTGAACGCCTAACCTCTACCTACCCAGCTTCAACATATGATGACATACCAGGCAACACAGATGGTGCAAATTCTATTTTGGACAACTCGTATGGTGACAAGGTTCTTGTGTCCCACCTTCTTTGTGCTGAACAGGCTTTTCTGAAGAACAGATGCTTAATCTCAAACATTGTGAAAGAGAAACAGCCAGTCCACTGCTCTCAGTAGAGGAGAACATATGTAGCACACTAACATGAAAAGGTGATGACAGACATTTTTCAAGTGGCGTATTGAGTGTCACAGGGGAAGTGCTGATGTGGGATCACTGATGAGGCCCTTTTTTTTAACATCCTCTTCTTACATTCTCATTCATAATAAAGAAGGCAAAGTTTTCTATATCAGCACTGTCCTTTTTTTAGATGCACTGATAAAGGCCCCAGTTTTATGCACTGTGGAAATGATCTGTGGCCATATTTTAGAATTTATTCATTCTGTTTGTTGACATCATGGAAAAAAAAGGTGAGGAGATGAGTCTGAATGAGAGAAAACAAAAAGAAGAAGTCAATCTGCACTCTCATTGCATCTTTTGACTTGGAGAAAGACTTGTAAATGTTTATTCACGCTATGCAGTTTCTTCACTCACTTTCTGCATCTTTCATTCTCAGTAAAACAAATATACACTCACACAAACACACCTACTTCCACACACAGACAGAGTCAAAATGAACAAGTCTATAATGACTGAGCACTGAGAACTACGGAGTGAGGAAAGATCCAGATTGAACTGCATTAGCGATGAACCAAGAGAACAGCAAGCATGCCTCTCACATGCTTGCTTGGAGACCCCCCCAAATAGGCCGACATCTCAAGCTCCCTGATAAACATGCACACACACACACACACACACACACACACACACACACACACATATACAGTAACCCTCAACTCTGACCCAACTAAGCTAACACGATGTGTCGTGCATTTCTAAACATGAATTTCATCTTTAGAGAATAAACAGATGCACGTGGACATGCATGCAGAACACAGGGTGTAGTTTTCAACATGCTATGTTTTTACACTTGTTGCAATCAAGCAACAGAATACATGTTTTTTACCCAAATAGAGCGGAAATTAAGCGTATATAAATTAAAATCTGGCCAACGTACTGCGTATTAATTATTGCTCTCGTCATTTAATTGTGTGTTGGAAGAGCAGGAGAAAATGTGAAAGGAAAAGTAAGGAAGACGGGCTGAAGGAAGCCCTGACACTTATGTTTGGTGTGTTATGCTCAACTGTACGAACCAAATCGAGCAGTAAACCAAATGAGTGGTAGTGGTCTTGTGGGAGTGCCATTCATTTGCATAGCATTAAGTGGAAAGGCAACATGACAGCTAGCGGCTCCACAACATGTTGTCAGATGACTGAACCTGCATAAAACCTCCTTATTAACAGCATTCAGACATGTTGTGGAATTTATAATACCGTAGTATCATCTGTAAATTGTTTTTGTCATGGTGCCGAATGCTGCTCATGCATGGAAAGGCATCCAGCGGCCAGAGGATTACTAGCATTTGTTTGGAAGACTGTAGCACTTGCCAATGTCATTTCAATATTCACTTTTCATTTAGATCCATTTTGTTTTATGTTCATGAGCTAGTCACAGATTCTGTCTTGTGTTTGTTGCTGGTCAGATAACACAATCTGTTTATTAGAGCATCTGCCTGCTACAGCTGGGAATGAGTCTTCATACGAGCAGCAAGACAGAGAAAATCCACAGTAAACTTGTGACATTTGTAAAGAAATCTTTCTCTCTCAATTTCGACCTTCCATCTAGACTTAAACAATGTTTTCTCCCTCAGTACCAAGCTTGCAAAAAAACAAAAAAAAAACAGTTGATGTTTGGGTTTCCACCAGATAAACAGAGTTTTTAAAAATGGATGATCTAAATAAGCTCAGACAGAGATGACACTGTGTGGCAGTGAACTTCAGACAAACTTTTGACTTTTACCATAATCCGATTAAATATGTATTCCAACTCCAAGCAGCTCCTTTAACATTAACAGTATCTTTTAATCAATTGTTAATATAGAAAAACATATTTTTGAATACTAACTAAAAATGTTCACATTTATGTAAATCGATGCATTATGTAGCATATTCATTCTTTTATAGAAAGTGTATGTAATAAAAGTTTAAGTGCTGGAAACACTCCCCAGAGGTTTTGGCCCATATTGGCCCAATAAGATCACACAGATGCTGCAGATTTGTCAGTTGAACATCCGTGATCTGAATCTCCCATTCCACCACATCCCCAAGGTGCTCTGTTGGGTTGAGATCTAGTGAAAGTGGAGGCTGTCTGAGTAGTGAACTCATTGTCATTGTCAAGAATCCTCTTGGAAGTACAGATCAGGTTTCATGTATTCATGTCAGGGTTCTTCATGTTGCATTTTAGTTCACTCAGTTTAGGTTAAAGTTTCCTTTTGCATCAGTTTGCCTAATTCAAGTTACGTTCCACGTTCCACTGTGTCTGCGTTTGGGTCCATTATTCACACTCCTCACAGTCTGTGTGGACTGTCTGTGAAATATGTTCAGCAACAACACTGGGTAGGATGTGAAAATAAAATCACATTCATTAAGAAATAACTATTGAATTCTAAATTAAACTCCAGGAATCTTCTAGCCCAGTTCCCATTACTGCCTATTTTTTTTTTGTCAAGCTAATAGCATTGATAAAGATAAAACTCTATCATCTAAAGTTCATTAAGGTCTAATGCTTTGAATAAATCCAAAGTCATGAGGAACGCCGGAACTTTATCTTGTTAATAACTGGCCGAGGACTTTCAGTAAAGCAAAATTTAACAGTCGCGTTACTCTCTCTCCACCCGTTCCTCTCAGAGAGATAATGATATGCCAAGTGGCACAGTCATTGTGGTCCAGTGGTTTACAAACTGTTTCATCAAGCAAGATCAAATCGGAAGGTTTTGATTGATGTAATGGCGCAACGAACAATCAAGGACCCCTGATTTCTAACAGAACTTAGCAAAGCTGTTTTAAAGTGTGGTTAATGATGTATACCCCTTTTTGTTTTGCATATTTATTTGATATTCATGAAGTGTCCAAGCACACCAACTTGACATGCATCTCCATGGTGATAAATTATTGAGAGGTCTTTTCAGTGAGGCAGTTAAAAAGCAACTCCATTAATAATGAACAAGTCTGTGTACTCTTCTAATTGTGTTATTTTCCCTGGAAAGTTGTGTACACCAGCTTTCAGTATCGCTTTTGTTGGGTAGCTTTGATATGTGCGCGCTGGCCAGCACGCAGGAACATGTTCGTTAAATGAGGCCATTTGGTGTAACTTTCAGACATAATGGGGATTTATCAAGTTACTTGCATTGATGTTTGCCACAGTGATTGTACAAACTGACACACATTGCTCGAACACATTTGGTTTTGTTTGTCAGTGGCATGTTAGGCCCTTTTACTTATCTTTTCTTGATGTGCTTATTTCCAAACAAAAGGATTGAAAATTCTTTCTTGTTTCTTTCTGAAATTCTGATCTTTGCTTCCCAGTGAGATTCCCCCCTTGGATCATATGCCAACCCTTGCCCTATGGTGAGGGTAAGCCCCAATGTTAAACCCTCAGAATAATTCTGTTGCAAAGACTCGGGATCACAAAGCATCACACAGCCATGAAATATTGGTAGTTTCAGCAGTCAGAAGTGTATAGGCCTGTTTTCTACAGAGAAGCTCCAGTGATGGTTCTGTGAGAGGATTGGAGAGGACATGTGTAATATGTGTGAAAAGATGTCCTGTTGAGTGAGAGCCAGCCTCATCTGTGCCAGTTCTCTACCTCTCTTCCTCTTCTAGTACCCCTCCCTTTCTTCTCAGTTTCTAACACTGTTCTTCTTTCTCTTATTCCCCCCCCCCTTTTTTTGTCTCTGTAATATCTTATATTTTGTTATAACACACAAAAAAAGCAACTAAAGTACACACTCTATGCTCAATGTCTCACTCATGTGCAAACACACACCCACACAATCTGTCGCCCTGTTTCTCTCTTTTCCACCTTTTTTTCCCCTTTCCTTTTCTCTCATCTTCAGTCAATTATACAGATGTCTAATGTTTTCTCCCTGCTGTAGGGAGCGGACAGAGCATCTATCATCCTCGGGGGGATGGTGATGATGGTGGTGGGTGAGGAGGGGGCTGAGCCCCATGCTTTGCTCTGCAGTTGAACACTCATTCCTCTGGGCTGGAAGGACGCCAGACGACTGGGGACCAAACCTTGGCCCTCGGCCCGGCATCAGGCTTCTACAGCTCCCTCCCTTTACCACCAGATCTGGGCCATTTCCATGTGGGCCAGCAGAAGGCATCTTTTTTGCTGGTATCTAATCTGTTGTTTGTTCTTGCGAGTGTGCTGTAGATGAGCAGAGAAAGATGCTGGGGAGGAAATAGAGGAAAGATATTGGAGATATCAGAAGAACCTCTGTGGCCCTAACGTGAAGTTTAGCATCATATTTAAGGGGGATTGAATCAGTAAGATAAGACAAAGACCAATGGGCTTTGGTAGGATGTGCACCTTCTGTAGTTATGTCAGGTTATATTACCAGAACATTTTCACACTCTTCATTTCAGGTAGGCTGTGTTTTCATTATTCCAGCAAAACTCAGTTTTCACCACTTCACATATTCTGAGAAACGTATTTCAGCATATTTCAGAAAATTGCAGAGTAAGTTTAGGCTAGCTAACAAAAGTCTGGAAAGCTTTTTTTCAAAATATGTCCAGGTTCTTTGCTGAAAACTAGAAATACATCAGTCAAAATGAATAGAAGGAATCCCACCTTATCAATATGTCAGCCAAGTCACAAGAAGTGCTGTGAGAGGGGTAAAGGTGAGTTAATAATCCAGACATCATGTAAAAGATCTATCAAACTTATTCAGTTTTGAACATAGCAGCAAAACTATAGAGGATACAGCGATACATTGCCTGTTATTTCAGTATACCACAGCTATAATATACAAAGTAGTCTACATCCAAAAGGTCATGGGTTAACAAGTGTAACTTGATGCTGTGAATGTGTCTGTGTGGGTGAATACAAGAGTGTGTAATCAATACACATAGACATGGCCTGTTGGAAACATTTCAGCCTCAGGGTGTGTAAGAAAGCAAAACTACATAGTGTAAAGGTGGAAAGGGGATGTGTGGTTGATCGTGATATGTGATAGTGGTGGTGGTGGTGGTGTTGAAAAAGAGGGGCTGGAGGTTCATTCAACCCTGAAATAAGAGAGAAATAATGATCCTGCATGGCATCCCTGTAGTTCAGGTACACTGTAACCTCTGCCTACATGTACTCAGCCTGTGTTTGTGCGCTCACAGGCACTGCAACACCATTGAAAGTGCAGGGGGAAATGGCAATTCCCAGCTGTCAGCCTGACCTACAGGTTAGCCGCTGTACTTCTGCCTGACCGGCTGTAAAATTAGGAGCAAACAAGGTGCTTTCTAAAAACAAGGGCCAGCATCCAAGCCGTGTCTCTCTGGGGTGAATAATTCATATTAAAAACATCACTCACAAAAGCACTAAAAATATGCCCAGGGCTCTGAAGACCCAATGATGTGCCAAGCTGAGGGAAAACTTGTTTAAAATGCACACGTTGTGGTGTAGGAACACACGATCTTCTCACTTGAATGTGTGCTGGCATCAATACAGCTCATGAAAAAAAAAGATCTTCCTGGACCTAAAAAACCTCTAGTTCTAGAAATAAGTGCAGATAGGGCTGGCGAATTTCCCCATGTTCAATTCTTATTTTTAAGCATTAGAGGTTGGATACCTACTCTTGATATACACCTACAGTAACTAAACCGGGTCACTGAGCTTGGAGTGACTCTATTACTCAATGAGTCACACTAAAATTTGCAACAGTGTGCCTTTTCGATCTCATTTTAAACAGATGCCATGGGCTTAGCACTGCACCCAGGAAAATAAAGCAGCTCTTATTTTTCCTTTGAAGAACATGCTCAGAGTAATAGTAAACAGAGCACAAATGTTGATCTCACAGCAATCCCTCTTTCTGTGTAATACAGCTTTACTACTTGCAAGTGGATGAGACTTGAATCAGCAGAATGCTCATAGAACAATTGCAGTAAGATGAAGGGTCTTTGCTAAGTCCAAATATGAATCATGCTTAAAGACAGGCTATATTCTTTATTCAGCCATATCCAACCATTCATTCTGGTTAGGGGACATGAGTCAGTACTACACTTTACAAATGCTATATGTAGCTATCAGTACACCAGTAAAATAGGTCAATAGATTGTGTGTGTGTGTAATCTTTGATCAGATGGTGTTCTCATCCAGGGCTATTAATGTGCTGATCCACTAATTGGGAGAGCTTGCTCTCTTAATGCAATGGCCTTCTAAATGTGTCCGTCCCAGTAATTTAATAATGGCCATTTCATGGTACTCTGACTTTTCAAACAGCTTGCTCGGGGCAGCTACAGGGACTGGATATTGATTGAAACTCCTAGGTTGCCTGGCGCAAGGCTGTGGGTGAGAGAGACTGATCGGCCTACTTCCCAGAGTCCAGATGCAACCGCAGTCCCCCCTCCTCCCGTGTCTCCACATGCTACTTATAAACACACAAACATTAAGCATAGACTCACAAAGGACAAGTGCATACTTGCAGATTCCACTGAGATACTCTACAGCAGGCTTGATCAGTAGCACACAGATTAGAGTTATAAATGGCAAGAAAGAAAGAAGTGGGGAAAATGTCACAGGACTGTGAAATGAAGACCTGGGACCTCTTCAACAGCCATCTCATTCTTCTACCGTCATCTGCAGCTCTATGTATAGTCACCAGGGCCTGGTGCCTGCAACTGAGGAGTAATGAGGAGGGGGGCCAAGGAGGAGAGATAAGAGGAAGAGTGATGGGGGTCAGGCTGCAGCATCGCTAGCAGCCCTCACAGACCTCACACACCACCCTCTTCCCCCTCTGATGGGCTGCTCAGGACAGCGTTTGTTTGCACAAGGTGATAAATAATTTGGCCAGCACTGACATGGATTAATGTGGCCCTTAGACAAACCCCCACCCACCCCTTTGGCATTTGGTCACACAAATGCTTGGCCCCCTCAAACTGGCTTTCCATTAAAGGCCAAAACGCATGAAATTCTTATCAGCACTGAGAGGCTATCATACAACTTAAGGATGTTTCCATATATTTAGAGCAGAGCCTTGCATGCTCCCACAGGCATTTAAAAGATTTTTGCAGCTCCCAGAGTGCACTTTGAAATTAGTTTTTATTCCATTGAGGAAGATTTATTTTGTTTTATTTTTTACCTGGATTAAATAATTAGAATATAAAAATGATAGAAAAAAACAAGAGGAAAACAATATATTATTAGAAGCATGCAAATGGAATACTGATAATTATAACAGTTAGATATGATATTTCATATTATATCTATAATCTTCACCTTAATTGACGACATACAATCTATCAGTGCCAAATGACCGTGGTGAAATATGAGAATCTGTCAAATGTTTGGTGCCCTGATATTGTAATTGGACATCCTCACAGTAATAGTGACAGTAACCAGGTGACACTGGGTTGTGTTTTGAATACTAATCACTCTTTGTACCTAAAACAACTGTGTACTCTCGAGTATAGTGATTTCATATCTCCTATAATAAATTTGGCTCATTTGGCCTCAGTGCTAGAAAGTTCTCACTTACTTTAGGCCAAAAACGACAGCTTTACACCATGAAAGACCAACATCTTCTTAACAAACTATCTTACACTACTCAGCAAATTAAAATGTGTTTTCTTGCCTTTCCTCCAGTTTTGTCTTCACAGGGGTGTTTCTTTTCAAACTGCATTATTAGAGGCTCTTTAAAATATCTAAGATGTTTCTTGTTTCAATAATTAAACAGTGTACAGCTAAGGGCTCTCGTTATATCTCTTAATGTGCATGCCCTATGGCCTTTGTCTTTGATCTTTCATGCTGCTCAGTGTGCTTTTGCATAATTTGGACTATAACGAGAAACACTCGAGCTGCCATCCTTCCTCCCTCTCACTCTCATTCTTTCACTATTTTGCTCTTTTGTACACAAACAGGGGAATGGTTTCACTGTTCAGCCGCTGCAGACATTAGATTTGGTGAGCTTATGTATGATGCACAATAATGGTCAGATAAAGTGACTCTGCATGAAAATAAATGCTCATATTTGCATATTTGAGTCATAGTGATGCACTGATATCACTTATTCCCCCCCCAAAATACTCATTTGGTTTTTTTTGGGGGGGGGGCAATAATAATGTTACATTTCTACTAAAAACTTTTAAGTTACAGAAAACCTGTAACTTTGAAGACTTGCATGTTGTTGAAGTCCTGTAGCTGCTTTGCTTGTAGTACACGTTTCTGGGACGAAACATTTCCATCAATCCACTTTACAGTTAATCTGATAGAAGGAAAAGTTTAGTTTTATTGAATGAAAGAACAAAAGCGTGTTGGTAAAGTCCAAACTGCACCTGGGCAGAAACAATCACGTTACACTACTAACACGACATCCGCTCTTTGCAAGCATCTGCACAGACAAGCATGCTAACATTAGGCTAGCAAAGGAGCCAGAGTGATGTTAAAGCTGGGTTGACAACTCCAACCCAGCAGTCTGAGCCTGATCTTCAGCTGGTCAGGCAGTGATGAGCAGCCAGGTTTTCTATATATTTCTACAGTAGAATCACTGTGACAATCAATTTAAAGTCTTTTTGAGCTGCTTTTAAACTTTGCTTTGTGTTTATATTTAAAAACTGAAACAAACAAAAATCCTCATTTGGATAAGGATTTGTTTCAGTGTGTGGGAATGTACCCTAATACTCATATTATTAGATTATAATTTTGTGACAATGGATTTCAGGACACATTTAACTAAAAGGTAATGTAACCAGTAGTGTGAGCAAGTTGTCTATCCAAGGAGTAATTAAGTAATTATCATTAGTTAACACAATGCATTACTTAACAAAATAAAAAAAGGACAGACTAATGTGTAATACATTACTTTTTGAGTAACAATCACAACACTTATTATCAGGGACTAATAACAATGAGTCATAAAGCACAATGTACATGCATAAGATCTTGTGTAAGGTCTGCTGTCTGTGAATTGCCCATGGACATTTTTTCCCCTCTCTAGAAGCTGATTGTTGCTGTTTCCTGCTGCTAGCCTCAGTACAGCCTCTGAACAATGTGTTGTGCTGGGCTTTTAGATCTTTTATCAAATTGCTTGTGTTACATGAACATTTTTCCCTTCTCCTCCTGACAAGTGAGCAGAGCATTTAGTCCTAATCAAGTCCTTGCATATAAACACATGACTTTCCTATCTGCAGAAGTGGCATTGAAAAATAAAATAAAATAAATATTTTATTGCAATAAGACCAGCAACCTGTCCGGCCTCTCAGCCAGAGACAGTTGGGATAGGTTCCAGCCCCCGACACGAGCCAGAACTGGATTAGTGGTTAAGAAAATGGATTGATGGATGGAAAATAAAACAAAATGGCTATGTCTTTATTGTATTAGCGATCTCGTCCAACAGTATCGTCCTTATGCATTACACAGATTTTTATAGCACCACTAATGTTACACACTTCCAAGAGAGAGGTAATCAGAAAATACTTTGCAGCTATTTAGATATACAGTGCATAAATTGAAAAAGCTATAAAGTGCTTCACAATGAATAACCAAATCCAAAGTACATAAAGACAGAGAAATGAAGATGATCAAATGAGATAGCAGTAAAGTAGATAGCGATATGATAACAAATATACAAAGAGAATCAGTAGCACACATCATTTTTGTTTCAGTTAATTATCTCATTTAATCAACTAAATAAAAAGAGCTTCATAACCACACTAGTATTACGCCTGCTTTTTGTGTAGCTTGCATTCAGATGTGTGTGTGTTTACCAGTGTTTCATAAAATGCCTTATAATGTGATCCAGTATAGGATGATGTATATTTTGTGATTTTATCTTTTGTACCTGTAAGTGTGCTACCTGTTTTAGTGTTTGGTGCACAAATAATGTGTAATTGCTTTCTAATATTAGTTGTTTTACAGCGTTAGTCACAGTACCCCATGACATCATTGTTAGCTTCTGGGATTAAGCACACTGTAATTAACATTAAGTAGGCTCCCAAACCTCACCTTTTTTCCTTAACTCCAGACTCTCTGTCTGTTATTCTCTGTCTTTTCTCAATCTCTTTCAAACTGGCTGTAGCACCAAACAGCAGGCCCACACAGACCAAAGCACCAGCGATGGTGGATTAGTCTGATGAATTATTCAAAGCCAATTCCCCATTGAAATGTGTAAAAGGTCCCTTGCTAGGTTTAAAAACAGAGAGTACAGTTGGAGCTGACAACAAAAGGTTCAGCTTCAAATAAAAAGCCCCCATCACTTTTCCTCATTTGCATTGAAGTTATTCATTTTAACACCAGACTTTTTTTGTGAAAACAAAAAACTGTAATATATTTTAAAAAACACTGATTTTCTGGGACTGTTCTGTTGTTGACTGGTTTGACACAAAGCAAAACAATTAACACTGCAGGGTGTTTAGAAGAGTATATTCTGTTTTTACTTCGCCCCCAAATTTCTTTCAAGATGTTGATGATACAATCTTATTAAAGCAAAAATGTGGAAGGCTCTGCCATGCTTCATGGTGTGATGTAACGCAGAGCCAATATTTCCCCGATTGTGCGCTGTAGACGGTGTTCATTGAGCACAACAAAGAAAGCCGAGAATACCTATCCCTAGCTTAATACACTTGAATGAAATAGTAACATGCAGCGCTGTGAAATGATTGGTGAGACAAGCTTAGCAGCCGTTTCATTATGTGCATGTACAAGTTATTTATTTTCCAATGATACAGACATGGAGTTGGAACATTTTGAAATGGATTGTGGGTAAGGATTGAAAGAATGTTGGGTTGTGATATTTGAAACGCAAGCCAAAACTGTCCTTTTGTAAAATCTCTGTCACAATTAAGAAACTAATTGAAATATACTACAGTTATTAGTTACTACCTTTTATTTACATGTTTTTCCCGTATTTTGTTTTTTTAATACAGCCAAAAGCTGGACTCTGGTAACACATCTGAAAAACAGAGAGAGCTCCCGCATTGCCTTTCTGGTGAATCATCTGCGCTGCGATACCTACAGTGTCGTCTCAAAGTATAACTGCAAGCAGCAAGGAGGGGGGGCAAGTAGCTTAGCAGGGAACAGTCCCAGTGTTAACAGAAAATCTCTGGGAGGAAAAATATATCTGATATACAACCAGCTGGATGGTGGCTTTTCTTCTGAATTTGACCGAATCAGCACACACAACAACTATTGGCATAATGGAAACACAGACTTAATTAATAGACAAAACACATTTTTCATTAAACAGTCGACACACTCCTGCATTGATGTATCAAATTTTGTTTTTGAAAAATTTCATGAAATTCAATATGGATGAAAATCCAATATGGCGGAGATAGAGTAGATAGGATGCTTTGAACTCAGCGTGATCCAAGGAATCTAACTACTACTACTTCGTTCTTGGAAGATAATGACCTAAACTTAATCAGTCTAAATTGTTGCCTTCCCCTAAACACACCAATAGAAATACTCTAACTACATTGCACTACTGATATGTTCTGTCTTCTTTTCATCATGGAAATATTAAAGAGCCTGATGGTCATTTGGCCCTTGCTTTAGATTTACATTCAAAATCACAGCAAAAAAAAACCCAAAAACCAAAATATTTTTATGAGTAGCACAAAGTACTCTGGCCAGCCTAAACTCTTCCATTGTATCCAGAGATTAGTTCCTGTGTAGCAACTCTTATTGTCTATGTCATTTTATTGGCCCTCTATGTGTTTTAAGTAGGGGTGAGTTTACAGCCTCATCTAATAAGTCTGTCGTCAGCATTTCCTTTTCTTAATTGCTCTTTCACTCGCAATTTCCATATTAGTTCTTTAGCATTTCAAACACAAGAGGGTTAGTTTGCTTATCAAAGAGTTTCATCCTTCTCCCCGGAACAGCTGGATTTATTGTCCTCTTCAGCTGATCTGAAATGTTTTAGTTGTGCTCGTATAAAACTTTCAAAATGCTACATAGTATTGTACACTGGAGATTTTAAGTTTTTTAAGTTGAGAAAACTGAGATGGAATTTCATGCCTCAATTGAGTAAATTAAACACTCTAGCTTTCTTCAGAGATTGTCACTATCCTATGGACACGGACAGCTCAAAAGCCTTGATAGCAGGCTTAGATTTGAACTCTTCTTACTGCCACAGTTAATAACTTCTTCATAGGTCAGTTTGCTGCTCAGTGCTTGGTTGTTGTATTGTTTGCTCATGCTAATTTCCATCCTTGCCACAAAAAGGAAGCTTGTATGTATTTTGTCCTGTTTCCTGTCTTCATTTTGACCTGCTCATGTTGAAAATCCTTCACGCCTCAGTCCCCAGAACTTGCAAATTCAGTTAATATGCTTAAATTTTATGTCTTTTAAAATTTCAATCATTCATGTCAATCATTCAATCAAACATTATTGCAATATAACAAACTATTTATTGACTACTTGAAGTAGCTCTTTAACCGTGAATTGACAAATCTTGTAATAAAACTCCCTTAACAAAGCTAACAATTTTTTCTCACAAAAAAAACAAAATAAAAAAAACAGAAATATTAT
>VVHJ01004771.1:0-12585 GCA_015107715.1 Tylochromis polylepis | reverse complement strand
TTTTTTTATTTTTTATTTGTTTTTTTTTTTTTTTTTTTTTTTTTTTTGGGGGGGGGGGTTCTCTTTAATCTCTTTCCAGCCACAGGTGAAAAACCTTGAAATACAAAAGATACAAAACCATGTTTGTTATCACACATCTGTGAATATCGTGAGCAATCCAACCCTTATTAACATATCCTGCTCTAATTTAAACATCTCTTTCATTAAATAAAAGTAAAATCTCCATTTCTATCACAACTACAAACACATTAGTAGCAGTGTATAATAAGCTTTGTAGCACAATATTTACTTGAGTATTTTTAAAATGCTCAAATTATGTAATCTGCTTTAACCATTCCACACACAAGCTTAAAGGATACTGCTTTTTAAAAAGTGTTAAATCAAATGGCCAATCTGCATTAGAACTTAAGTCCAGTAGACAATAATATTTTACAACCAGCTTTTCCCACACTTAACCATATACAAACATCAACAGTCTTCCATACACAGACCAACACTAAACGGTGGTTTAGTAAATGGGCAACCAACCCACAGCACAACGCTACCTAAGCTAGCAGTAGCTGCAATTCTTTAGCAATTCATTTTAACCAGTCTTTTCGCTTAGCCAGCAACCACTTCCTTACCGGCTGCCTCCCTGGATTTTATAGACACATCAGTTCCCCACAATCTCCCTGCTGGTGACCACTTGTCGAAGGAATTATACCCTTTTTTCCCCCCGTAAGTGACAACTTCCTGTCATTCGATAGTTCACCTTCTTTTCTTTCCCAGACAGAAAAACAGACACAAGATTAGTTCTGCCTGGCTTGCCTTTCAGTCTGTCACTTTACTTATTTGCCTCAGGGCTCACCACCTCCTAAACTCGGTTTGACTTGACAGAAACTGTATGTTGTATTTATACAGTTTAGTTGTACAGTTGCATTACTGTATGCCGATTCTCATGTAAGTTACATAAGTTCTTCAATTATCTGGATGATGGTCACAAAAGTTGTCTTTCTGTATGACGACTGCCTGATGTTGGGTGCCCCATCTACATCACCCCCCTTGCAATGGACCCTTATAAAAGCCTCATAAAATGCTTAGATTTCCTTTAAGACTTTTTAGTGCCTTACTGTTTGGTTAAAAGAACTCAGACATCAAGGTACTCTACCCAGTAGAGAATCAAAGAGTAATATGGAAGACCCCTAAATGTCCAAGAATTAAGCAGTAATTATATTGTCAAATTATTTTATTCTTCTCGTAATCCATCAATAATGCATTGAACTTCTGACCCAAAGTTCTAATGATGCACATAACTACATGGTAAAATAAAAATGAAACATCTGATTCTCCCATGTAGCAATTAAAAAAGGCTTGTTTTTGCTTCAGCTCGGTGAGGTGGCTTGTGATTGCACTGTGCCAGCTACCCTTCGAGAACACATGTAGTTTCCACCAGCTGTGTGTGACATATTTGCTGCGCTGCAGGGCAAATGTGATGTAAAGAATATGAGATGGGGATGGATGCGTGAGTTGAAGCCAGCTGTGAATACCAATGTGCTTCTTCTTGTCTATGTCTCTGTCTGCCACCACCTGTCCCACTACACTGTCTTTCAAGCTCTCTCTTTATTCCCCCTCTATTCTTTCTCGCTGACATCACCTGAAGGAGCCTGAGGCAGTTTGAGCAGCAGCATTTTCACTTCTCTAAAATATGGATTCAAGCACTGATGGATCACTCTGTGTCAAATTAAACTGGAAAAACACTTTCTGCAAAATAGTAGCAGAATGTCTATACATTTTAACAGTCCTGTAGAGGGGGGCTAACAGGCTAACAGTGCCATGCATTAGTGGATAAAAATCCAGGCATGGCAGACCATCAAAGCTGCTCATCTGGTACCAACACACTTCTCCCTCTAATGAAAAAACTAGAGGTGGAGTTCACCCTGAACACATCACCAGTCATATAAGTGATTTTACTTAAACATAAGAAGTGAAGGTACATGACACTCACATGACTCTACTTCTGATGGTCATACTAACAATGTTTTTCCACATTATGTTTTTGGGAAGCTCGTTCAGCTTCAAATTTGCACAGGGTAGAATCAAGGTCAAAGTTGCTTTTCTTGTCCTTGCTTTTAAATGCTATTAAGGAAAAATAATCCGAAGACAGAAGAAACAGTATTAAGACTTGTAATTGTCCAACAAATACTCTTTCTCAACAAATAAATAGTTTTCCCATGATGATAAGTCCACTAGAAATCATATATGGATATTTTCACATAACCACTAGAGACCTCTTAATTTAAAAATGTCACAGCCACCAACAATTACAAATTTGGCTACTTGCCAAAAAATTCATAAAAATGGAGCCATCCGGTCTTTAAGTGATGACGTATGAACCCTGCTTCCGGGTCCAAACTACTCTGCGTTTATTAAGGCTGTTGTGTTTTTAACATGTTTTAATGCTTTGTATCTTGTTCTATTTAATCTGAACAAGCCCCTACAAACAGTCAGTGATCACTGTTGGCCTCTCTCAGTTTTTATTACCACTGTTCATTTTAAAGCTCGGTTTTTAAAACCTTACCATGTAACTACAGCCCAGCCCATGCAGCAGTATATTAATGACTAACCTCATATTGTGGATGGATTATCTCAGTTGTTCTCCTGACTGAAGTTTGGTCCATTTACAGCATCCTGCCATTCAATGACATTTGTCCCTAACCACTGGGAACCCTCGCGTTAACTTTTATCAAGTGGAAAAAAGTTAGTATTCATCCTCCAGCTTCAGTGTGTTTATATTATGCTAACATTGCTGTGTCGCTAGCAATCACGTAGCACATCATCATATACCAGCTAGCCAAACTTCAGTAACCCGAAAAACGTCATTGCTGTTTAGTTTCCTGTCTGCATTTATGTCGGAAGCGAGAGCAGAGCTGTACGTCTTAATTTCTTTCAGAAATCCTTCAGTCAGAACATGCTATATTATATTTAGATGGAAACTAGTGAGCTAACTCCCTGCTAACTTCTAACTCCGTTAAATTTCATAAATTCTGTTTTCATGGATGCCTGGACGGTAAACTTAATTGTTACACCTGGTAGAGCAGCCACACTGATCATTTTATTACAGATGAAAGAATTTAGACAGTTTGTGACTCTCAGTGATGCCGCAGTGTTCGTTTGACTTTGGGACCTGCAGCGGAGTTTGGGCCCAGACACGGTTAATGACGTCAGACTTAAAGACCGGATAGAGGTAGTTTATATGCTTAGTTAACTATTTGTTTCAGCTAACTCATCAGCTAAGGTCATTGTGTAACAGTCCTGGGTCTGCGACCCAGTGTTTTGTGTTTTTGGTTTAAGTTTTATTCTTTGAATTATGGTGTTTTGTTGTATTATATTTAGTGTTCCTCGTTTCTGTTCTGTTCCTGTGCCTCAGCTTGCCTTGCCTCATGTTTCCTTGTCTCATTGTCAAGTCTGCGTCGTCGTGTCTGTCTTGTATTTCCTGTGTTACTTTGTGTCTTGTGTCGATGTCTTCAGTTTTGCTTCCTCCCTGTCTCGTGACATCTAATTAGGTTCAGCTGTGTCTCCCTCCTGTTGTGCATTTCCCTCATTACCTTGTGTGTATATTTAGTGTGTGTTTACCTCTGTTCTTTGTTGGAGCATCTGTTTGTCATCCTGGTGTTTCACTCTGCGTTCCTCTGTGTATCATCCCTGGTGTTCCATCCTCGATGTTTTGTGTTTCAGGCTTCTCGTTCCCAGTTGTCAGGTTTTGCTATGTTTTCTACGTTTCACTTGTTCCTTTGTTTAGCTGTTCTCAGTCTAGGTTTTGTTTGTGTTTTTAGTTACTCCCTTCATTGTTGCTTTGTAGTGCTTTTTGGTCTACCTTTAAATAAACACCCATTTTCAGTTTAACCTCCGTCTACACCTCCGTTTATCTGTGCTTGGGTCCACTCTCCATTGTCTCCACACAGTTTGCCTCACAAACCGTGACACATTGTTTCAATACTGCATACTTAATTTTAGTGTTAGCTAAGTTTGGCTAACATTTTCTTCCAAAGGTAACATAGCATACTTGCTTTATACATGTCCAGCTTGACAGCAGATTTTATCCTTGAGAATCTAGTTACCTGTATACTTTGCAGTCATACTGAGAATCTGCACCTGTTTCGCCATGTGTTGGATGAGTTGGAGTCATTGGACATTAATCAAATGGTATTGTTTGACAACCTGTCCAGGGTGTACCCTGCTTCTTGCCCTATGGTAGCTGGGATAGCCCCCCCCGTGACCCTGACAACCCAGGTTACTGAACAACACTTTTTTTTTTTTTCTGAAAGCAAGTTCATAATTCCCAAATACAGGATACAATAAAAGAAATTCAATATTTCAATGTTCAGATAATAATCTCACTTGCTTCTTGTGTTTTAGGTTACATGAGGGCAACTATGAGAAACTATGTGCAGTATATTGATTGTACTGTAGTACTGATTCTTGTGTCTTTAACAGGATTTCAGGAAAGAAATCATAATCACCAGTAGCACTATACTCACTGGGTCTTGAAGACCCTTGTCATCTATGTGAATGCAACACATCTGACAACCAACATGTAAAAACTAGACTGTATTAAACTGGCCTATGTCCTTTGTCTTTTCTATGCTTCCGTACTTTCTAACATTCATACTCTGAGAGCAACTTGGGGTTAGTATTTTGCCCAAGAATATTTGGCATGCAAACTGGAACAGCCAGGGATCGAATCATATAGATGAAATTATTCAGTCCTAAACCAACAGCCAGAGCAAGGAATTCATGCACCAATTGGTCTGGGGCCCACACAGTCCTGATCTCAACATCACAGTCAGACTGGGAGTACGTCAAGAACAGCAGTAACAAATTACTCTACATCACAATACTGAACAATCTCTCTCCCAGATACACTGAATAGCTATGTGCGGCAGGATCAAGGAGAGTAGGTGTCGTTTTAATGGTGGTCTCATGGAATTAATTAATTTATACAATTTTCAAAGCATCCACACTTACTTTCAAAAACATGTATTAACACAACTTTGAGGTTTTTTTCCTCCTTTTTTCTGTTGTTTGTTTCTTTGTATTCCATACAGGACTTTTTTTTTTTTTTAGAGGCTGCCTTTTCAGCCTCCAGCACCTAGCCTGCTGTGTTTCATGTGGTTTATGGGGTAGGCAAGTTATGGTAAGAAACTTTAACACCTAATCTGTTGTAAGGCACCTTTCTAGCCTGCGGTGCACCACTTGTTCAACCACACCAAAAGTTACAGAGCCCTATTATGATGCTCTATCAAACCCCTTATATCACTTGAAGGTCAAGGGCACTTTATATGAAATCTGTGAACTCTGATATTATAAGGCCTGGGATGGATAAAAATGGGAGAGAAAGGGAAAGATTCATTTCCCTCCTTGCTTGCCTATAAAGAAACAATCTTACTTGTCCTTTTATGCTGGGAGATTTATGGGTGACCAGGGAGTTGTAATTGGTGGCAGACAGCGCTTTAAGGCAGCAGAACCACAGGTGATGATAACCTGCTGGATCTCATGGCTCACATACATAGCTACACATCTATACTTTAGATTCACATGCACACAGCCAGACCATATGGCTTGATGTGCTTGTGGTGCCTTAGAAGGATAAAGTGTAATGACTTTTGCATTGTCAGTGGAATACTAAAAAAAACATATGTCTCTCATTTTCTTTGTCTCAGACAAAGTCTTACGTATTGGTGATAAATAAATGGAACATCATCTCTAGGAATAGGTTTGGGCCAACATACAACACCAGTACAGCTCCAATCAGCTATGTTTATCAAGCATTACATATACCAGTCTGTGTCACTTTTTAAAATTCTTCATTCTTTATTTTGTGGAGACTCAAACTAAATTCTGTCGCGGATACAAATTTTGATGGCTGTCAAGTTACATATGGACGTACATTCAGCATGACACATGAAAGAAATGCAAACAGAGAAAATAACATCACATTTGCAGGGTGATGATGAACATAACAATCAATTGGGAATCAAAATAAATCTTTTCCTTAACACACAGATGACATGCAGATGTTAATATTTGTGTGATGATGTCTGTGAAGTTTCGTTCAGACTGGCCCACCTGTGAAGGAGGAGAATTTTCAAAAGCATAAAGAATTCTAATCCCATCTGAAATCATCATATATATATATATATATAGTCACCATATAGTGAAACAGGGACACAGCAGATTTATTTCTCATACAATGTTCTTTTCATTCATGTGTATGTATTTTTATACAACTGGGCAAATACATGATTTTAAAATATGAGAAGTGTTTTTAATACTTGGATGAAAATCCTTTGCAGTGAGTGACAGCCTGAAGTGATCACCAAATGCTGTGTTTCTTCTGTTCAGATGCTTTGTTAAGGGTGTTACTACAGACAGCTCAGTTGCTGTTTATTTGTGGTCTTTCTGCACTTAGGATCTGAAAGGCATGCTCTGCTGGAGTGAGTTCATTGATTGATTTAACCACTGAAGAATATCCCATTTTTTTATCTTGAGACTCTTGGGTTGCTTTGGGTCATTATCCATTTGCACTATGTATAATAATATATTTGTATAGTCTTGTACACTTCAGACTTCATTCTGCTTCTTCTATCAGCAGTCACATCATCGGTAATCACAAGTGGCCCAGTTCCACTTGCAGCCATACATGCCTATGCCATAACACTGACTGAATGTTTTTGGCTAGATGATGTTTCAGATCATGAGGTGTTTTTTCGACTGCTCCATACTTTTCTCTTCCCATCATTCTGGTACAAGTAAATCTTGGTTTTATCCATCCAAAGAATTTTTCCAAAATTGGGAAGGCTCTTTCAAATGTTTTGTGCCATAATCTAATCTGGCTTTCTTGTTAGGCTATGGCACAGACTCCAGTGCCCTTGGAAAAATAGTTCAATTCTGAGCTGAGCTGACTCTGAAAGAGGCTTTGATCCCACTACAGACACAAAGTGCTAATTCTAAGATAAGTAAAATGGAATCTTACTTTCATAGATTACTCACGGTATTAATGAATGTTACATATTTCATGTCATTTGCCTCTAAATCTAACATACTGGACAGTGAACAAAAATTAGAACTGTGCCTCTGTTGCCTAAACTGAAAAAATCCACCAAGAATCCTCAAGAATTGGCTTTTGGCATTTACAACAATCACAGGTAAAAGCAGTTTTGTTGTGAATCTGCATGGCAGCCTCAGCTTTTTAGTGGAACTTCGGTTCTTGCCACTGGTATCTTAAAAGTCACAACATGTAATGCATCATTAACACAAGTCATAATACCAGGATTTGTGTGCATGTGATAGAGAAAGGTTCTATCAAGTACTGTATGATGGGTGTAATGGAGTGTTTTTCTGTGATAATGCTGTGAATCTGTTTGCAGTTGCAGAGCTGAGAATCTGTAAAACAATACGACCTTCAGTATTTTCTGTTTATGTCTTCAGTTTTTTCTGCGGCATAAAATTCTTTACATTGTTTGTTAGAAACAAAAGCTATATGGGAACCAGTACAAATTTCTATTTCAATTCCAATCTTAATGTGTCTCTGTTAAAATGTTTAAATCTGCTAAGACACATAGTCCTGCCTGAGGAATCTGCTGTAACATGGTCAGTGTTTGTATCCAGCAGGCTGCTCTGACCTCATTGTTGGCATTGACTCAGACCCTGCAGCTAATGACAGATGTCCTCTATTTCGTCTCTTTTTGTCCTTCTTTTTCTCTGTTTCTTTTCTTTCTCCATCCAACTTGCTTTCCTTTATTTTCTATTGCTCTCTTTGTCTTCCTATCTGATTTTTTGCACACTTCATCATCTTCAGTCAAATGTAAATGCAAATCTTCTATCCATTCCTCCTGTCTCTCTCATTCCATCTTGTCATGTGAGGATGAACAATGACGCAAATGAGACTTAATCAGGCAGCCAATGAAATGTTCACCTTTAATGAAATCCAGAAAAGCCCCCCAAAAATCCCAACAACTTATAAAACAACAGAATCCAACTCCCAGCGAAAACACAAAGATTAGAAGACCACACTTCAAAAAAATAAGGCAAACTGAGGCTTTAAATACACAGACACACCGAGGGCTCGTGGGAAATGAGATGGCTGGAGAACTAAACACACCTAAAGGTGTAGCGAGACAAGGGAAGTAAAATAATCTTTTCATATTTTCTGTAGCACTGTCAGTTGTCCTCTAAATATGAGTATTTGATGTGCAACTAAAACTAAAATTCTCAGAAGACCTGAGTAAATGTGCCTATCCCAGCTGGACAAAGCTGGAAAGGTGCCTGAAGAAAGCTCCAGGAGAGAAGGACAACCCTGCCAGTGCAAAAACCTTTGGTGGTCTCTTATGTGTCAGCATTATCAGATCATCTGAGATGCACTTTTTTTAAGACAGGATTCCACAGTCTAGTTATACCTGCAGGCCATTCTCCATTCTTTCAGTGATGAGGCTGTACATATCCTGGGCAGGGAGGAACATTGATTTGAACAGGGAGTCAAGGAGGATATTTATATATTTATGAGAAAAGCAAATGACCATCTGTGAACTGAAGAGGGGGCTTTAAAGTATATATTTCACCAAATTACAATGCTGCAATGGCAGCTATTCCCCAACTGTCTGTGAATGGTACTCATGGCCAGTTGAACTAACAAGATAAGCTCAAGACGCAGATCATATAATATAGTAGTGTGGTTAAAGACAAAACTACAGGCAGTATCTATACAGCTATACTTTGATCATCTTTGGGGAATTAACAGAATACAAATATTATTTCCCTTGTCTGGACATTTGCTAATCACTTTTTACTTAGGTGAATAAAAACTAAGAAATTTGCACCAAAAAAAGGCAATGACAAGAATCAGGCCGATAATGGTTCCAATCCTGCCTGCTGGATAGCCTTGGAAAACATGAAAGAGGGTATAAATCATTGGACTTGACTGTCTTTTTATAAGTTTTACAGCTTTTACTGCTGATAAAGACTTCACCGATAGCCATTCATACTACACCATATAATATGTTAAGTAACAGATAAACAATTAAATGAGAAAAAATTAAAGATCAAAGTGGACTGTATGTGGCATTTGACATAAAAAGAGTTTCATATCCCTGAACTAGACTTTGAGCTGGTAAAGGCTTTAATACATATTTTTTTACTTTTCTGACATGTGATCAGCACATGTCCTCACTTGGCACTCAGTCAGTTGTGCTGCAACTTCTTTATCAAGCACCTGAGACAGGCTGATTTATCAAGAGCTCAACATTGCTTCCAAGGACCTCTGATTAAATTAGCTTCCCATTGAGCTTAGTGAGCACACTTTAATTCCAGACCAAGTAATTTCATTAGCTTCATTCTAGCTCTACCTGCTTCTTGACCTAAAGAGATTCCCACTGATGTCCACACAAACATGCTTTTTAATAAAGGTTGCTCACTTTTGCCCTGTGGGCAAAAAAAAAGCTACAAAAAAGCTACTTTTGCCCACAGGGCAAAAGTAGCTTTTATTAAAATAGTCAAAAAGTATGAGAGGTTCCTGCCAACTAAATTGATTCTATAATGTTCTTTCTTCACTAAGCTAATGCATCTTGTATATAACCTTGAGGGTACTTGCTCTCTTGCTCTGACTGCTCACTTCAGGCTGTAGTTTGGGTCAACACTGAGCCCACTGTACTGAGAATGCAGGTGTCAGTGCAAAACTGGTGGATAGTTTTCAGAAGGCTATGTGAATCGTTCTATGCAAGGAACAATGTGGATAAACAGGATATTACATCACATGATTCTGCAAAACAAGAGCGAGACGGTGATAGTATTTAAAAAAAAAAAAAAACTAGTTTTATACAATTGATGTGCGGCTAAAAAAATAGGTAATTACATGTTATGGTCCACATTTTCCAACTAGCTAAATAGTGTTTTCTATATATTTGTATGGTGTCATTAATATTCTGGCAAACTTCAAACTTAACCTAACATAAAAGACAACCACCTTCTGCATTTTGTTCAGATGGATGACATTTTGAATATATGAAGTGTTCCTTTTTGTACTAGAATGCTTTCTTCACATCAAAACTGCTGGATGTTGTTATATGCTTTAATATATCTTTTTTCAGCCAAGCAACAACTTTTTTATCCCCTCTGACATTGATTAAAATTAACATAACACAATATTCATTTATTTATTTATTTGTGTATTTATTTATTTATTTTGTGGCCTATTACGATGGGGACTGAAGAAAAGAGGAACATTTCAATTTTAACTTCCTGTCTTAAGATACAAGAAAGCTTAGAGGTCATTTGATTTGCATGTTAATAAGTTCTTGACCAGCCTATTCAAAAAAAGTTTACACACCAGATAAGGATACTTTAAATGGGAAGCAACCAAATACAAGTAAAAGTAAGAATCTTAGAGGTAGGTGAAAAGCGTGGAAACTGGATTGGCAGGGGTAATGTCCACAGTTTCCACCTTTATAAGAAATATAAGATGGATGAATTAACTGGATAGTTTTGAGGCTTAAAGTTAGGGGTCTTGATACCCTGACTGACAACACAGCTGACTGTAGCCATTAGCTGTCTGCTAGGCCCTGACCTTTGCTAATGTAAGTCACTGAAATGGATCACTCCATTGTTTTTGGTACCTTTTGGAGTAATTTAATGTGAAATGCAATGACAAATAATATGATTTGCTGTGTGGTACAGGTTGTTCCAAAAGTTTTGGGCTACAGTTTTGATGAGTTAAATTCTAGCATTTCGAATACATGCGCTCATTGACATGTCATATGGCAAATGACCTCTCTCTCTTTTGTGAAGGATGTTTTTTTTGTTTTCTTTTTTTTTTTTATTCTTTTATTTTTTATATACAGTGAAAAGTTTGAATTCACCTTTCACTTTGGTATAAAACTACATAAACACCTGTAACGTTGCATCTGGAAACATACATACATTTAGATAGACACCTACCAAAGTACTCCAAACTGCTTTTGTGGTCATTTGTGCCAAAGTAGATGCCATCAGGTCTACATCATGTAACACAAAAATACACAGATGACAGTGACCCAAGGTTTCTTTTTAGCTAACAGCAGAACCTGTAGTAAATCTGTTGAAAACTCTGAGGGTATCACACACCTCCAGGTCATCTGATAATGCAATTAAATGTGTGCCTATTGGTTTAGAAGTACCAAAAGGACAACTGCCAGAGGTCAAAGCAATGTGGGCAGCTTAAACAGAAGAAAGTTGGCAGGATGCTGAGGCTTTAGAATGTCAGGAAAAGTTCATAGGTTTTAGATCAGAGATCAGCAGTGAAGCTGTTTAATAAGTGATGAAGCAGCCACTGACTGTGGCTAGGTCTCCTTATAGAAATAAGCATCTTCATTTGTAGATGTACAGCAAGGTGTTCATTAGGGAAATGAACTGAAAGAAGACAAATGGCAAAAACTTTTTTGAATTTATGCCTGCATTTCAGCAAGTTTTTGTTAAATGTTATGATCAGCAGGAGTGGCCTTTACTTTAGGCACCAAAAATATGTAACAATGTGGTGAATGCATTAAGTGAAATGGAATGCCAGAGGCTTAAAATAAGTTGGGACAACATGCAAAATTTCACGATATGATTAAAATGACAGGTTTTCTTTTGGCAATGAAGCAGGAATGGTAACTGTCTTATTTTGCATTTCAGTTAAAGTGAGGTATTGACACTCAGGAGACCCAGTGAATCTGTCAATGAGGATACTCACTGCTGTTGATCACAGGCTGGCTCACATTACTATTTATTATAATTCCTGACTTTGGAAAACAAAAGTCAAACTATGTATCCTGACTTTTTCTTTTTAACCAAATGGAGCAAAACCTGAAAGGTCCTTCAGGCGGGAAGCTCATACCTCTCCCCACATCCTGTTTCATTCACATCCTCTGAATTAGTTTATTTAAGTTGCAGAATTCTCCATCTCTCCCTCATCAGTGCAGTTGCTCCTTTATCTGCATTCACCAGCTCAGCATCCACCTGTAGGCTTAGGGAGGGATGTCTATTCATCACTCCTCAATATATATACTCAACAAAAATATAAACGCAACACCTTTGTTTCTGCTCCGATTTTCCATGAGATGGACTTAAAGATCTAAAATTCATTCCAGATACACAATATTACCATTTCTCTCAAACATTGTTCACAAATCAGTCTAAATGTGTGATAGTGAGCACTTCTGCTTTGCTGAGATAATCCATCCCACCTCACAGGTGTGCCACATCAAGATGCTGATCTGACATCATGAGTAGTGCACAGGTGTACCTTATACTGCCCACAATAAAAGGCCACCCTGGAATGTGCAGTTTTTTGCTTTATTGGGGGTCTGGGGACTCAGAACCGGTCAGTATCTGGTGTGACCACCATTTGCCTCATGCAGTGCAACACATCTTCTTCACATAGAGTTTATCAGATTGTCAATTGTGGCCTGTGGAATGTTGGTCCACTCCTCTTCAATGGCTGTGCGAAGTTGTTGGATATTAGTGGGAAGTGGTACACGCTGTCGTATACGCCGGTCAAGCACATCCCAAACATGCCCAACGGGTGACATGTCCGGT
>VVHJ01004762.1:2186-25621 GCA_015107715.1 Tylochromis polylepis | reverse complement strand
GCACTCAGACCAAAGGGGGCTGAATAATTATGCACACCCCACTTTGCAGTTATTTATTTGTAAAAAATGTTTGGAATCATGTCTGATTTTCGTTCCACTTCTCACGTGTACACCACTTTGTATTGGTCTTTCATGTGGAATTCCAATAAAATTGATTCATGTTTGTGGCTGTAATGTGACAAAATGTGGAAAAGTTCAAGGGGGCCGAATACTTTTGCAAGCCACTGTATACTCCAGTGGGACTGAGCCAAAAGCATTTTGCTCATCCTGCATCCCTTTGTGGTTGCTATAATGGACTTTCCATGCTTCAGTTGCCCTCTAGTGTAAGGGTGTTAGACTCAGGAGCTGAAGTGGTCCAGATCATGTAAACCACTGCATAAAACAACATGCCTCCAAAACATTTCTTTTCTTTAAGTTCAAGAAGCTACAAAAAAAATCTGCAAATAAAAGTCCAAGTGAAAGGCTCAATTAACCCTACTCCCTTACAAATCTGACACACAACAGAAGCTATGATTTCTTATTATTTTTTATTTTTGATGATTATTTTTCTAATTTAATGAGTGATGATTTGCACAGAGACAATCAACAGCCAGAGTCATCTAAAGAAAACCTGCAATTTCAAAACAATATGCCCCAGTTTTACTACTCTGTCTACTTTTACATGCATTACAAGTTACACATCACAGTTTGGTGGTGTTTGGCGCACTACTCCAGTGCACCTCAGTGGTATATTCGATTCCCACTGGTAGTTGCTGCCATTGCTTGATTTAGCTGAGGTAACATAAAACAGCTAGCACCTCTCTTGTCTTCAAAAAACCCAGTTTGATTCACAATCCACAGCCTCTGGTGACCACACGGCTGCTAGTCTTTTACTATGTTACTATGTTTTTCATTTAAAGAGGCACATTTGTACTGAACTCAAAGAACTGCTGGAACTGAGGAGAATGAGGTGATCCTAGAGGTCCAAGAATAATATAATTAATTTTCATTTAGAGTTTTTAGGTTATGCCTCCATCAAGGTAAAACTGAGGCATGTGATCATTGACATTTGTCTGTCAGTGAAACAAAAATTACTGAACCAAAGTTCATCAGGCTTGTCAAGTGGTTATGTATAGGCCAAATGCTGAAACTTAATTTAGGAACTGGGCCAACAGTTAATTAGTTTATGTTAAAAGTAATAAATAGGTCATTGGCCATGGTGGAGAATGTGATACCCAATTGCCCTTAGTAGTACTGGCTTCCAAAGTAAAACTACTTTTACATTTACATTTACATTCACTGTTGGAAGTTAACAGTGGTGTCATATCTGTAGTTTCCATGTAAGTGTTAATCATTTTTGTCAATTTGCCAATTTGCCAGCTTTTGTTGTCTAGCAATAACAAGACAATAACTAAATAAAAACCAGTGCATAAGGACAAAAACTATGATAAACAGTATTGACACTTTTGTCAACAAATAAAAATATTCTGGAGAGACCTGATTCAATCAGAACTGAGGTGGGCCGAGTTTGGGAGTGATCCAGTCAGAAGTAACCTCCTTGTGCATGTGACATACGGACACATTTGATGTCAATAAAAACAAGATGCTTTGTAAAACAGGCAGAGCAACTCTCATGAGTAAAATCACAACAAATTTTTCCACTTTATATTTTAGTTAACTTAGTCAACTTTAGATTTAGTCTGCTATAATCTTCTGATCTTTAGCTGACTTTTGACTAAAACTAAATGATGTTTTAGTCAGAAGACTATGACTAAAACTAAATTTTAAAAAATTAAAACCGCACATATTCTGTAAGTTATGAGCTGGGTACAGTTTAGGTGAACTGGAAACTAAACAGCCCATGGGAGTGAAACCATTTGTACGACTATTTTTAACTCTGTGGAAAAACAACAACCTGCCCCCAACTGCCCTTACTTGATGGAGTATTTAATAACCATTAGAACCATTAGTGCTGATTTAACCTGTTTCATTTCACCAGTAACTCCAGGCTTCATGGTTGTCACATTTAATACGAGACACTGTCAGTCAAGGTTTTTTTTCCCGTTATTTTGTTTTTTAATCCTCATCTGGATTTGTCTCCTGAAAGCTTCAAACAGCAATCTGTGACACTGAAAGCTGGTTTGGAGATTACTGAAAGTAACCAGGATGCTTGAGAAAGTGGATACAGAAAGTGCCCACTGATACAAAGAAACCAGCCAGAGCAGAGAGAAGTATTTTATACAAATGGTTACAAATAGACCAATATTCCAATGGGTTAATAGCTTGGTGACCTTCTGTGTGTGTCATAATTTATCATAATAACCAAACACTAATACCTTATCAATCACATGCCTTCTCCTTATAAACCAGGCAGTTATAGCTTATGGTTTAGCTAATTTCCCCGGTTCTTCTGTGTTTGTGTATAATTACTGAGTTGAATCTTAATTAGCAGGCAAATTATTCAGCTAAAACCAAGATTCAGTAATGGTATAATCATGATGACTTCGCCTGGAACCTAAATAATAATAATAATAATAATAATGATCTTCACAGTCTCTACCTGGGAGAAAATCTCTAACCTACCATCGCTGCTGAGCTTGATCAAATTTATTGAATCATCTGAAATGTATTTCTTTTTCAATAACGTGAAAACACTGCTGTAACTCATACACACGCCACACTGACCCAAGCAGTTTTGTACCTCATCGGTTCACATTTATTACACTCGGCTGTTTGGGGAGGGAAGGAGAAAAGTTTTGTGTTTGCTGCGCAGAAGTATTTTAATCATGTTGATTTGTGGCTTGTGCAGTCTGAGAGCCACATAAATTTACTCATACACACTTTTTCTCTTTGAAAAAGCCATTAATAAATATTTACACACTAATGTTACCAACAGTCGCACTGCTCATAGTGTGTGTTTGCGCTTTATGACACATGAATGTATTTGTCCACCTCTACATCCACGTTAACTTGTAACAATAAGAAGGCTGTGTCTTTACACTGTTATTTATATCCTGTTCTCTGCTGCTGTGACAAGCCATATTCCCCATGGGGGCCATTAAGGTTTTATCTGCTTTAATCTTACCTCAGGTAGTAGCGATATTGATGGCTGTTGCCTAACAAGTGTATGCCCTCACTCTATCTCCCTTCTATGTTCAAACATACCACTATGACTGATGAATAGAAAATTGTGAAAACAAAGATAGCTCAGTGAAATAAGTACATGTGGCCGGAGTTTAATCCCCAGTTGGGGTTCTTTAAATCTAGAAGCAGGTACAGAGGATTTTCACTTTTTTTGCATTACCATTTATGAGCAGGGCTAATGCACTTCAATTGGGCTGAAAATGATTACCTTAAAAACATTTCTATCTGACTGACATTGTATTCAGCAGCACATTTAGACGAGTTGAAAGCTTAGTCCTCTGGGAGTGAAAATCCTTTCCATGTTTTATTAGATTTTTCTTTAGGTTTTGGAACAATTGTACCCTCATATCCCCTGAGAATTATCATAGAACAAGTCAATATTCTTCATCTTTTCCACACAGTAGAGTCCTTCTTTTGTGGTCACACTGGGAAAATATATTTTTAACATACTTGGTTTCACTGGGGACCATTTATGTTGCTGGCAGGTAAGACTCCTCAGCCTGGAAATGTTTGCTAATGCAAATGCCTCTTGCTAAAGCCAGTGATGTTCCTTCTTCATGTGCTGAGAAGTTGATCAGCTGGGTGTGCTTGCAGTGCCACAGTGAGAAGAATTTACAGCCAGCACAGCTGGAGCTTTTCTGTTACATTTAGCAACCAAAAGGTAAAACAAGTGCATTGCTTATCCTCCTTTCCTTTCAGTTTTTGTTTGTTCTCAATTAATTCTGAATCCAAATGACAGTGTGCCAGCTGGGTAACTATATAGGGCAGGTAGCTACCTGTGGAAATAATGGCGTTAATTTCCATAGCTGTTATTTTGATGTTTGGAACTTAGGAATGTCCTGATTTGTAAATGACTCTTTCTGAAAGACAAACAATTGGCACTGAAATCAGTCATGGTAAAAATAAATAAATAAAAACAATTCTAAAGTTTTATATATCAAGGCAATAAAAAGTAGTATTTATGAGACATTAAAATGAGGTAAATACAACCTCAGATGAAGAGCAACATAGCATGTTAACAAAACTTGAGCCTAAATGCAGAAGCAGTATATGAAAAACTAAGTACAGCCCATGATTCACCAGCTTGTAGAACCAGCTTCAGAAGCAGTAACAAGAATTTTGGCCCACATTTCTTCAGTTCATTGAGGTTTGCAGGCATTTGTTTATGGATAGCTCTCCAACCACAGTAATCAATCATTTGGAGTTTGACTGGGCCATTGAAATACCTTGATTCTTTTCTTTTCCTGCCATTCTATTGTGGTGTGTTTGCTGGTGTGTGTAGGATTATTGTTTAATTGCATGACCCAATTTCAGCAAGGATTTAGCTGTTGGACACATGGCCTCACATTTGGCTCTACAAACTTTTTGTATACAGAGGAGTTCACTGGTGCAGTCAATGACTGCAAGGTGCCCATGTCCTGTGGCTGCAAAAAACATGCCCAATCACCCATCCACTACCATGCTTGACAGCTTGTATGACATGTTTGAGCTGATCTGATGCGTTTAGTTTTCAACAAATGTGGCCAAATATCTTGACTTTAGTTTTGTCTGTCCAGAGGACAGACAAAACTAAAATTATATTCATGAATTTTAACATTTAACACTGAGACCTGCAGAATCTGAGATGTCACTCTTGGGATTTTTGCAGTTTCTCTAGGTATTGCAAGGTCAGACTTTGGGGTGTGCTAGGATGTGCACTTCAGGGAAGATGGGCAACTGCCTCGTTGACCATCTACGTAACCTAAGGAGCTTGGAAAGAAAAGCGTCTGGACTTCTCTAAGTATCTTGAAGACGTTTCATCTCTCATCCGAGAAGCTTCTTCAGTTCTAAGAGCAAATGGTGGAGCGTCCCAGATTTAAAGCCTTATGGGAGTGTCCCCAAGAGGGTCATGGACCCCCTGTGGATCCTCTACCTAATCACACGAGCCCAGGTGTGATCCAGGTGGCCTGGGCTCGTGTGATTAGGTAGATGCTTTTCTTTCCAAGCTCCTTAAAGTGAGACTACGTTTAAGACAGTCTTCTTACTGCAGAATGATGGACTTCAAATTGTTTGGAAACAGCCTTATAACCCTTCAAAGACTGATGGGCAGCAGCAATTGCAGCAAGATCATTGCTATTATCATTCCTCCTTGGCACTGTGTTAACGCACACCTGAATGCTCCAAACCAGCAAACTGCCAAAACCTCTGCTTTTACAGAGGGGCTCACCCTTGCTGACAATCAGTTAATCAAGTTCATCTTATTAGCAGCACCTTTCCCTCTTAATTCATATGGAACAATGAGGGTGTACTTATATTTTCACACAGTTTCTGCATCTTGGTTTAATTGTTGTTAAATAAATAATGGCACAGTTTAATAGATCATGTTTTGTAGTTTATCTGAAGTTGTACTCTCCCCATTTTAAAACCTGCAAAGGACCAAATTATTTCTACTTATGTCCTGATACATAAAACCTTCAAAGATGGTGTAACTTTCTTTTTTTTTTAGCATGCCACGAATAAACTCAGAAGCACAACTCGTAAGAACTAATCATAAGTCAAAATCCCTAAGAGTGTGAAATCTAGGGAACATTTCACCCTGGGTGGAATAGGGTTATCAAGGCCCCGCCTTGGATCCAGGCCCGGGGAAGGTGTCCGAGAGCAAGCGCCTGGTGGCCGTACCCTAGTCCATGGGGCCCGGCCGGGCACAGCTGAAAAGGGGACCTGGGTCTACCCTCCTATAGGCCCACCACCTGCAGGAGGCAGCATAGGGGTCAGTGGCACGAGTTATTGCCCCAAGTGGAGGAGTTTAAGTATCTCAGGGTCTTGTTCACGAGTGATGGGAGCGGGAGATTGACAGACGGATTGATGCTGCAGCTGCAGTGATGCAGATGCTGTACTGGTCCATCGTGGTGAAAAGAGAGCTGAGCGTAAAAGCAAATCTCTCAATTTACTGGTCGATCTACGTCCCCACACTCACCTATGGTAGTGACCGAAAGAACGAGACTCTGGATACAAGCGGCGGAAATGAGCTTCCTGCGAAGGGTAGCTGGCCTCTCCCTTAGAGATAGGGTGAGGAGTTCGGCCATCCAGAAGGGGCTCAGAGTACTATTCCACATCAAAAGGAGCCAGCTGAGGTGGTTCAGGGATCTGACAAGGATGCCTCCTGGGTCCTTCCTGGTTGAGGTGTTTCAGGCATGTCCCATTGGGAGGAGGCCCCAGGACAGACCCAGGACACGCTGGTGAGGTTATATTTCTTGGCTGGCCTGGGAATGCTTTGGCATTCCCCCAGACAGGCTGGGGGAGGTGGTGGGGGAGAGGGAGGTCTGGGCTTCTCTGCTGTTGCCCCCGGAACCAGCCCTGGATAAGTGGATGAATGGATATATTTCCATATAAACACAACAGTGCTCATCCTGTCTCCGAACATTACACTTAGAAATTGATTGTAGAGAAGGTCTGCTAAAGTTCTTGCAAAAAACATGAACAATATTCCCACTGTTGTAAAGTCAAAGAGAATCACAATTCAACTAGAATTATTCACCAAAAGTGAGCAGCAAATCATCACCACTGAGAAAAATGATGAAGCAGATCATCACCACCAATCATCAGCACAGACTAAGACAAAATTACTGGCTTTCCTAAAGCTTTTGCAAACATTTTTCTTCCTTACGATCACAGTGTGAGCTCTTGCTCCCCTGTTCCCCTGTGAGGATATATGACTGTGGTAGGGGTATACTTTAAAGTGGCTGGCATTTACATCACAGTAGAGTGTATGGGCCAGTGAGGCATTGGGCAGAGTCACTGAAAGGTTAGATCAACACCCGGGGCTCTCTGTAGTGATGAATGGGACAAGAGCACAGTTTTCAAAGATGCTTATGTGAACAGAGTAAGCGATTCTGAGGGAAGAAATCGACAAAACACTTGAGATGTTTAATCTCCTATTCTCGCAGCGAGTGCAGATGAGAGGCAGTAAATGTAAAATGTAATATGGCTTCTTTTTTTTAAAGTTTTTGCTTGTGTGAGAGAGAGAAAAAGGCGAGAGCCACTGAATGCTTCTCTAAGAGCCACATTAGATTAGACAGGCTAAGTGCTTTCCATCAAAGATGACGCCTTAAAAACTTCTGGTTTCCGCCAAACTGTTTCCTCCAGCTAAAGAGATTGAGTGCATTGTGGCTTCCTGAGCTTAGGTTGCAATGCTCCCTTGGTGAACAGTGAAATGTCATTTAATTTGCTGGCAAACTACAGCTGCATTTGAATGTGTGTGCCAGCTGCTGCTCCTATCTGTCCATCTAACAAGGATTTGGTATGACCAGGTTTTTCCTCTCTCAGGTCCTGTGTCTTTTTGTTTGTTTGTTTGTTTGTTTGTTTGTTTGTTTGTTTGTTTGTTGTTTTTATGTCTGACACGTCTCCTTTTTCAGGTTGGCTACTTG
The DNA here is from genome assembly GCA_015107715.1 of Tylochromis polylepis. NCBI lineage: Eukaryota > Metazoa > Chordata > Actinopteri > Cichliformes > Cichlidae > Tylochromis > Tylochromis polylepis. The sequence goes on along the minus strand of VVHJ01004762.1, from coordinate 18,092 downwards.
TCCAGTTTCCTCAGATATTTTATGGACACACTGCAAAGCACGCCTTTTTAAGAATACCTTGTTTGTGAAAATGTACTATTTTTTGTGTGTCACACTGTGTCATCTTTAGGATTTTTCTAAGATTTATCTAACAAAATGAAAACAAATGATGTTTTTTGTGTCAGGCTGCTAGTAACAAAGTGCCTAAAGATACAGTTTTAAAATGGCCCTTTGTTAATTTGACTTCTACATGTAGATACAACATTACTGCTTAAGACCACTTTAAAAAATTACAGGTCTGGCCCCTTGGAAGTAAACTATAAAGAAATGAGAGGTGGTATAAGACTTGAATAGTACGGTAGTTTAAGTACAATAAATACAGTATTTCAGTGAGGATCACTAAAGCCGTAGAAAGTTGATGCTTCATCAGTAATTTAAATTTGGTGATTTGGCTTTGTTCGGGGACCTCCCCACACACGTCAGAAGCAAAGAGAGCTGCAAGAAGATCCAACATAGAACAGAGCTTTCATCACTGTCAACAGATGTGAGACTAATCAAGTCAGATACAACATTAAAGGAAGACTGAGGTGTTAATGTGTTGGAAAGTAGCTTAAATACCCCTATGTGAGATTTGCCAATTAGAAGGTTATCAGCATAGCAATCAGCTGGTGTGGGTGGTATTAAAATCAGCTGAGAGAATCAAATAAATGATCGTGCTGATTTATGTAATTGTTTCCTGACACTTCTTCCACTCATACTGTGTTGTCAAACCCTAGAGCAAACCTCTAAAGCTCACTTTATGTCCAAGTTAGCAAGTGTCCAGTGACACAATGGAGCATGTAAAAGCAAAACAGTTGGTTAAAAGTTGTTTTCTAGTTATGACATTTAACTCCAATCCTATAATAACTCTGTCTACTGAATGTACATTACAAACTTGCTGAATCAAAATCAATTTGTGCATGTTGTGTTTAGGGCATACCTTTGACCTATGTGGCCATAAAATCACTTGTAATTGCAATTTTAAATGAAAAGTGTACATTAATTTAATTTACTTCAGTAAAATTTTATTTAAGGAGCAGCGCTGATCAAATGATACATTGCGGTATCATATACCAGCCAACAAGTTATTCCAGGTCTAGCTTTATAAAGCAAAGTATCAGTTATATTGCCAACACTGGGGCCTTGTCATAAGCATCATAAACATGCTGTCTAACAATTTTGCAATATATTATTACAATCTTGAATTGGGTAGCCTGTCTATTTAAGGAAGCCATTTCATTTCATTAGTGTAATTTGTACAGAACATTTGTTGAGCTCTAAATGGCAGGCTATTAAAGCCATTAGGATTCAGTATAATAGAGAAGGAGGGTTAGTGGGCGGATTCGACTGGAAGATTCTAAGAAAATTCTTTAGCTGGGTAAATGCTGACATTAGTGTTATGAAGGGGTCTACACATAGAACTCATTCACTTCTGAGCCAAAACGTTAAACCTAGCACTGAGTGGATTCCTCTTATGTCACCAGAAACTCTGACCTGTACACAATCGAGTGTGCTATGCTGCTGTACTACAGCACTGAAAATGCCAAGAGCAGATACTTTGGCTTATTCCTCTGTGGACTGAGGTTGCTCTAGCACATCTGACAGAGGCCTGATCAGACTTGGAAATCAGGAATTTTTTCATGCACTTTTTATCAACCATGATGTAGGTCTGTTTTTATAAGCTCCTAAAAAGCTGAAGTTTTAGAGAGGTGGTTGGCACTGCTGCCTCAATGCAAGAAGGTTTGGGGTTTGAATCCAGCCTGGGACCTTTCAGTGTGGAGCTGGCATCTTCTCTCCAGGTATACTTGCTTCCCCCTACAGTCTAAGGACACTGTTAGAATTAAGTTACTTGAAGTGTGTTAATGCTGTGCCTTATATTAATTTTATATTAATCAAAATGTCATATAATCATATAGTGTAGTATTAAGTGGACACGGCCCTGAATAATAAAGGCATTAGAATGCGTGTCCTTCAGTGGCAGAATGCTGTAGACTCTCCCCCACATTTGCCTGCAGAATAGCAGATAACAGGGAACCAGCTCTGGGTGGAAAGTTACTGAAAGGCTGTTGTGGAGTAGCCGGTAATGAAACTGTTAGTGTCTGATCACCATTTTGAGATCCGCAGCGACGTGTCATGCAGGACGCATCTCCCTTCATGAAGTATTGTGTGAGAGAATAAAATGTGAAATGGCCTACTGAGCAGTGTTTTGTCTTCCATCGGATGCCTCTGAGGAATCAAAAGAACTCGGTGAAGTGTTGATATTTAACAACACGCAGAGGGTTAGGTTAACTGGTGATTCTAAATTGCCTAAATGTGAGTGTGAATCGTTGTCTGTCTTTATGCATTAGCCCTGCAACCTGTCCAGGGTGTAACCTGCTTCCCATTTCATTGTATCTCCGATTAGATTTCACCGTCCGCCACAACCCCGAATTAGATAGAAGAAGATGGAGGGATATTCTTCATCTATAATGCACATTTTAAACATTTAGCGCCATTTTCCATTAATAATAATAATATTAAAAAGAGGAAGAAGAAACACTTCTTCAGGCAGCAAGGTACGACGTGTCCACGACAGTGTCCAGGCAGAATGCAACAAGATGCAGGAGAGTGTCAGCAGAGAAAAGCGTACCAACACAAAGTCCTGAAATGCTGTTTTACTTTGGTCCATTTGTTCCAGTGAAGCATTAAACAGCTCAACTGCTCATTAAGATGGTTTGGTGTCACCACATCCCATGTGATAATACTACCCACATGAATTCCAGCACCTGAGCAGAGCAGTGCATTTAATGATGCATGATGAGCGTTAATCACTTCACCTGTCAGCAGTTGTAATGTTGTGGCTGATCAGTTCTCCAGACCAAACTCTTATACAAACACTGGCAGAGGAAAGGAGACTCTCTTCTGCCAATTACATCTGACAGCATGGTGTACACCACGACTGTTGGGAACATAACAGCTCGATCACACCTATATTTTTTTTATGCACCACTGAGAGAGAAACTTTTCTTCATCTCATTTTTCATTTATGAGCATGTGCACATTGCCCAATTAACATTTCTTACCAGAAGCTGTCAACAAAAGTGACTCTTAGGCACATTTTAATCCTCTGTCTCTAGCTTCTGGTACTTATAAATACGCTGGGGGGAGTGGCACACTGTGGTTTGTCTCATTTTGACATGGTAGGTTTGTCAAGAATGGCACAGCTGTCGCATTACACCATAAAATTCTGGGTTTGGGGGTTGCCTCCTATAGATGCTTCAAATCAGGTTCTCGGCCCTAATGAACCACCATCAGCAAGACATTCTGGGGAAGCCCCGGTTGTTTAATTAGTGCCACAATGACACAATTTTCAACTGTCCAATAACATACTGTTTTCTTGATCAGTCCTCTTCTGATTTGGATAATAAAATAATTCAATTTAGAATGACAGATAACACTGGAGATAAAGTGAGACTACGTTTAAGACAGTCTTCAGTCAGCGTGCACCTTGTTTTCTGTTTCTGGTTGATTTTCCCGTTCAAGCTTACGTACATACAAATACACCCGGCTGTGTTGATGAAGATGTATCTTTTAAGAGAACGAAAACTGCCATATGGCTCCTTTATAGTCACACTGAAGTCTTTTGATATAATTCAAGAGGTGAATTAGTGTGACACAAAGACTCTCCTCAGCCTGATCTCAAAGTCTCTCACGCAAAGGCGAACATGAAAAGGAACCAGAAGGAGACATCGTCAGCTTTAATATGCTTTTTTGCTCCACTTGTCATAGACTGTGACAACATGTCTAGTTAGCTGGGGGGAAAAAAGGCCTGGGGTGGCAGCGCTTTTCTTCCCGCAAGATGAAAGTTAAATGCAGCAACAAGTGAATGCGATCTCCTTGCCCTTTTAGACCTAATTAGAGCCCAGAGACTGCAAGTTATGAGCATCATCACGTTATTTCAAAATTTCTACCTCACAGGTTCAAGCTTTGTATTGTTTTGTATTGAACATACAGCATTTCCTCTCAATTTGTAATAATCATAAATTTTCTCTGGGGTATACTGCCACTAAAGGGCTAGGTCTATGATTTGGGATATGATGTATATCATGAGTTATATATCAAACAACTTCATATTTTTCATTCTTGAATTCTACTAGACTGTTATAATCAGTAGTTTAAAATAATCCCCATTTATCTGATACTGGGTCTGAAATCAGCCATTGTAAATTCTCTCCTCTTAGGCCAACTTTCTTAATGCATGCATTTATAGAAAACAGACTGGAACAGACCAACAAACCAACAGTGGTTACCATCGTCCAAGTTTGATAAAGGGTCTTCAATCAAGTGTTAAGAGTGAAAAGAAAATGCAGTATTGATACACTATATTGCTAAAAGTATTTACTCGTCTGCCTTCACACACGTATGAACTTGAGTAACATCCCATTCTTAATCCATAGGGTTCAATATGATGCCAGCCCACCCTTTGCAGCTATAACACCTTCAACTCTTCTGGGAAGGCTTTAAACAAGGTTTGGAAGTGTTTATGGGAATTTTTCCATTCTTTGAGAAGTAATTTTGTCAGGTCAGACACTGAGGTTGGTTGATAAAATCTGGCTCACAGTCTAATTCACCCCAAAGATGTTCTGTCAGGCTGAGGTCAGGACTCTGTGCAGGCCAGCCAAGTTCCTCCATAGTAAACTCGCTCATCCATGTCTTTATGGGCCTTGCTTTGTGCACTGGTGTGCACAAAATGCTCCCACAATGTGGGAGCGTGTAACTTCCAAAATGTCCTGGTATTCTGAAGCACTAAGAGTTCCTTTCACTGGAACTAACGGGTCAAGCCCAACTCCTGAAAAACAACCATACTCCATAATCCCCCCTCCTTTGTCTACCTTTTGTATTTGGTAGGGGCTGCTGTGATGTCTGCCTCTTGTGACAGGCGGTGGTCCTAAGTATTATTAGTAAACACTGGCATATTTTATCTTGTGACCTCTCCATAGGTTACTTCTGTATGGATATCTATTTTTGCAAACACATGTGCTAAAAAAAAATCTTAGAGACGCATTAGCTCAGGACTGATTGGTGTGAATCTCCTCAGTCTTCTTCATCTTTCTTATCCTGTTTATTGTGTGGCCATTTCCCACATCTAAACTGTGCTTATTTTAGCGCTATGATCAAAGGGTATCATTTTTTGCACCCCCACACTGGCAGGAAGTTTAAAACCAAAAATCAAGATTTCTTGTAAAACCAAATTTGGAGTCCATTTGTTGATATGTCCCTGTGCACTGGCATACTTAGGTCAAACTAAAAGAGAACTAAACGTCAGGATTTTTGGGATTCTTTCTTATATTATTTTTGTGCACAGCGGCCTTCATACAAGTTCCTTCATTTCCAAGGCCTCCTCGTAAAAGACATGCTGATTGACAAAGAGTTTTGCTACAAAGGGAAGCACATTGGATTCATGTCCTACACACTGAATGCCCTGAAGGCTTGAATGAAAAACTATTTTTAAATTGAAATTTTTAATTCTCATAATGATTCATTTGAGGGGGGGGTTCCACTTAGTTAAGGAGCGTTTCTGCATTTTTTTAAATCTGTGATAACTTTTAGTGGAAAGAATTTTTTTTCTACAAGTGTATTTTGATTAGGACTTTTTTAGCAACAATTGCTGGCATGTTTACAACCTTTTGGGGTTGGTTTTTTTCTGCAGATGTGTTTAATTATATAATTAAAGCTCTGCTTTTTGATTGGTACTGGCACTGGTACTGTCTCTTATATATATCATGATTGTGGTTTACCTTAAATTACACCAATGGCAGCTTATTGCTTATTGCAGGTGCACATTTGCAGTTTCAGCACTGATCTCAAACTTTGGCAGAAAGCAGAGACCAAATTCTCTTTGAAACTTGGGGAATCTGCAACCAAGACTTTTGAAATCCTCCCCAAAGCCCATGAAAGTGAAGCAGTGAGGATAACCATCAGGAAAACTGCTAACATTCTTGCTAACAGTTCAGGAAATCAATTTTGAAAATGGATTTTGTTGCATCTCCTGAAGGTCAGGTCATGCTATGGGATCCCAGGGGAAGACTCTGGACCTTCAGGTCCAGAATTATCAGAGGCGTGTGGTTGGATGTGCAGCTATGACCCTGAAACCAGACTTCACATCAGTCTTCACAGTGGAAGAGCAGTTAGCAAGACTGAAGAAAGCCCCTCAGGTCAGCAGCAAAAGCAAGACCAAACTCATCATTTTCTTTGACACTCATGAGGTTGTGAATTATGAATTCATTCTCGAGGGTCAATTCTGCTTTTAAGCGATGGCGCTTCTTCTTCTCCAAAAAGAAAATTAAAATAAACTGAAGTTCAAGGTTCACCATGTTGACAGTGAAGAAAAACAAGACTACACTGCAAAATGGGGCCTCCCAAAAGATTTCCAAGACTCTTTTTTTTCTCTTTTTTTTGCTAGTACTGAACCTCTTTTAGTGAAATATATACACAAACATAACCATAAAAAAGGTTTTGACTGTAGTGGTTGGATGGAGTGGATGGAGTTAGAGTTGTCATTCTTTCAAAGAACATTTGGAGGCCATTCTTTTCTCCACTCTAATTATATGTAGCACAAGATAATTAATGGCCTAATTCCTCACATGGTAGCCTACACATTCCAAGTTACGCAAACATTGTGTTAACAGATGTAAACACATCCTTAAAATGTTTGCCGTGCCCATACGGGAGGAAAGTACAGACTGAAGTGCTGCTGTAGCTGTGATTCACTGCAAGGGAACGCTGCATATTTAGTGATCGGTTGACTGAACATACAACACAGTGAAGTGAGGCCTGAGTGCCAGCTGGCAACACAAACTGCCCAAATCAAGCCCAGCAATTCCAAGAGTAATGCTGAAATGTAGATCAGTTTAAAAAAAAAGAAAAAGAAAAAAACAGTTAAAAGTCGTTAAAGGATATTCTCTGAGGGTACTTTTACCAGCTATTAAATGTACTAAGCGAAGCGCTGCAGCAGCTCACACATGTCAGTGCTAAGTTATGGCAGCATTTATGGATGTCAGTGAAACTGAGGTGGAACGATGATGTAAGTTTCCCTGCTGCTGCAGTTTCTTCAGCATCTTTTTCGGCGCTTGCAAACTATTCTGTTGTTAGTATTTGTTCAAACTGCAGATATTTTGATATCCTGTTCTAAAATACTGCACATGCTTCTTTAGATTTTTTACAAAGATGGATAAAAGACATGTTAAAGACTGAGTTACTGAGTTACTGTGACTAGTAGCACAGTCAAAAAGTGCTGGCAGAAGGGAAGTTGCCAGATTTCTCTAATGTATTTTCCTTATAATGTAAAGTATCCTTAAGTACTTAGAAGCGAGCAATTTATTAGAATTATTTATAATATTAATATATATGTGTGTGTATTTTCAGTTAGCACTCACGCTGTGTTTACTGGTCACTTGGTCTTGTTATGGTATATGCATACAGCTGCTAACTGTACAGATTAGCATGTGATGGTGTTATATAACAATAATGAGCTTACTTCATATTCATTTTTGGAAGCAGGTCAAATAAAATCAACCGCATGGAGAGATGATCAGTGAGATTCTGCTAATGCAAAACTGAAATCTGTTTATTCTTTTGAAGATGAATACAGAGCCTTGTTATCGTCTTTGTGAGGTGTTTGCTGTCGCTTATTCCATACAGGAGAGAACATATATCATGTGTTGCTATGTAATAACATATGCAGAGACCGAAGGGGAGCCTCACAATAATCTGGTATTCAACTGAGGGGAGACAAAGCCTGAGCTGTTGTGCCTGAGCCTTCGCCTCTGTCTGTGTCACGAAGATTTACAATAAAGCTCAAACAGACTCAGAACGTGGGCTGCTGCATCAACATAATCTGAATTTTACTGTAGCAGCTGTACAGCACATACAGCCCGAGGCTGTACTGAAACAGAGAGAATTCCTAGGACAGGGTTCCCTTCCTTTCAGACTTAAAGACTGTCTTTTGTGTGTGAAGCCATAACTATGGTGTTCCTCATAAACAATCTGCTGCTATGCTGGAACAGCTCTTAGTGGGAGCCACAATCCATGACTGCTGTCTGTTTGTCTAAACTTAGTGAAGAAATCCTGTCTTAACTTCTAAAGTTCAGAGATGCCACCTTTGGATTTAGTTGTGATTTCTAATAATAGATAATTCTGGTGCCCAGCGCTGCAGTTTTTACTGAATAAAAACAAAGCAATAACTCAAAAAGGCTTCACTTTGGAAACCGAGGCACCAGAAATCAGTTAGGAATTTTAAAATAATTTCCATTTAAATCTATTGGTCTGAAAAGAGTTTTCTTTTTTAGGTTATTTCTGAAGAGAACTCACTCTCTCCTCCTCCTCTCTGAGGTCGGGCATGGTGCTGACACACAGGGTCACAGCAGTGATGGCTACAAATAAGACCGAGAGGCAGGCGAAGATCTTCCCCGGAAGGCCCGAGTGGGGGTTCTCCACCATGTCCCTCAGCCTCCGCATGCAGCCTCCTGAAAAGGTCTCCTCTGGTCCTCCCAGAGGCTGCTGGCTCTCCTCGCAGGACTGCGGTGAGTTGAGCTCGGCCCCCTCCTCCTCCTCTAGCCTCTGCTGCTCTTTGTACTCCTCCTGCCTTAATCGCAGCTTCCTGAGGCAACACCAGTCCAGGTTGTTCTCCTCCACCCCCCAGTACAGCAGCTCCTCCTGGAAGGACAAAGCGCACATCTCCCTCAGGAGCCTCAGTTTTCCAGCTGCCAGGAAAGTCACAATAATGCGGAAAGCTGACGGGTTTCGGTCAAAAAAGTACTCGTTGCAGCTGCCGTCATAATCATCACACACGTCCATGATCTCAGCTTCGTTGCTGCAAGCGCGTAGCTTGCCCAGTCGCGTCAGAGGGAACTCATCCAGCGTGGACCAGGGGATGTGGTACTTAATGCCACCCACATTGATGATGGCTGCCCCATCAGCCAGGCCAATCTCACCTCCATCCTCCTGGTGAGACTGAGGCTGAAGCAGGAGCTGGGCGCGCTTATAGAACAAACCCTTCTTGGATGTGACCTCTTGCGGGTTCTCCAAGCGGTTAAACTGGAATCTGGTGAACTGATGATCAGTGCTCCCTGCCAGGAAGGCCACCTCCTGGTACATCCCTGCAGCTCTGCTGGGGGAACCCTGTCCCACACGATGCAATGGGAGGTGGTTTCACAAGGTTGGTGACGTGAGTCACAGCTCGTCACCCATTCAGCAGCACAGCGTGTCTCTGTATGACAGAAAAGACAAATGCCTCAGTGACATCAAGTACATGCTCGTGGGCAATGCAGAGCAGTTAGGCAGGTTTGTGAAGGTCAGACAGCAACTTTGATTTCATTCTTCACACTGTCATTGCTTTTTATTTGCATACAGCACTAAAATGTATCAGTTCATCTGAATGTAACAGCAGCAATTAGTAGATTTACTCAAAGGTGAATGAGAAGCTGTAGAGTCAAAGATGAAGGAAGATAATGAAGCCTATTAGGTGGTACGAGGTGCTCAGAGGGTACGCTGCTTTGAATAATGTACAAGAGGAAGACAGAGGATTACAGAAGTAAGTGACATTACTTATTGCATTTGATTGCACAGAAATGCTGGTAGATGCATGTGTGTACGAGAACAGTTTTTTTCGTTGTCATATGAATGAGCCAAATGAAGTTCCAGCAACAGATTGCTGCTTTAACCTAAACCCAGGTAAGTGGCAGAGGATAAAGAAATAATCTCGCTTGTCTACCCGTTTTCCACTATCCTACACAAAAATTATGTAAAAAAAGATGACCCACTTTAGAAGCATCAGCAAACTAATTTACCTATTTAAGGGCCTTTTTTGAAAACTTCCTGGCATTATGAAATTGGTAACTCACTTTTTTCAAGCTGACCTCTCTGTACTTGTGACTTATATCATCAGCCTAGCCAAGTATATTTCAAGCTGCTAGAGTAAACCAAATAACAGCTACAATCATGGCTTTTAACTCCTTTTCTGGCTGGCCTGAAGAGGGAACACATAGATGAAAAGTTTTTAAGAAAAAAACACCTCAGTCAAGAGTCAGACTTTTTAGATCGCTGTATAAAATGATGTGGAATCAAACAGCAGTGTAACCGCAGAGAAAAGCAACTAGAGTTTATGCTGAGGTTTGAAACCAAAGAAGAGAAATGAATAATGTTTTCCTATTTACTGTATCAGCAGGCTGTAAAACTAAGTTCTCTTTATTATGCTGTAGGAAATGTACAACATCACATGGGCCCAATCACAGCACACTGAGAGGAACACGAACACAGGAGAGGATCAGCTGCTATCTACCTACAACACATGACATTAAAATACTGTTCAGTGTTTTATCGTCGTCAAAGTGGTTTATTCCTGTTTTACCTCAAATTTATAAATTGATTTGCATGTCATATGAGTGAAATAAGTATTTGATCCTCAAGCAAAATATGACTTAGAATTTGGTGGAGAAACCCTTAATGGAAGCACAGCGTTTCTTGTAGTTGGTCGCCAGGTTTGCACACATCAGTTTCAGTTTCAACTCCCTCCACAGATTTTCTGTAGGACTGAGATCTGGAGACTGGCAGGACCACTCCATGACTTTAATGTGCTTCTTTTTTTAGCCATTTTGTTGGCTTGATGGTATGTTTTGGGTCACTGTCACGCTAGAAGGCCCATACAAGACCCATCTTCAGTGTTCTGGCTGAGGGAAGAAGGTTCTCCTCCAAGTCTTTACAGTACATGGCACCTCAATGAATGAATGAATGTTACCATGCAGCCTCAGCAGAAAAACAGCTGCAAAGCATAATGTTTCCACCTCCGTGCTTGACTATGGGGATGGTGTTCTTTGGCTCATACTTAGAATTTGTCTTCCTCCAAACATGGCAGGTTAAATTGATGCGCAATTGCTCGATTTTGGTTTCATCTGACCACATTGCATGGAGCTTCAGACCAAGGGCAATTGATGGTCATTTTATATTTCTTCTGTTTCAGATTAATCAGACCAACCATTGTCACTTCTCACTAAGCTTCTTGCTGATGGTCTTGTAGCCCATTACAGCCGTGTGAAGTTCTACAATCTTGTCCCTGACATCCTTTGACAGCGCTTTGTTCTTGCCCATGGTTGTGGAGATGTTGGAATGTAAGGAATTGATTCTGTGGACAGGTGTGATTTATATACATAATGAAATGAGATCAGGCGTATCTGTAATTATAATGTATTGATTGTTTGTAATCTGCATGCCCCATGGCCACACAGCTGATCTTTGGGAGCCAGAATTCAGGCTGGGTTGTAGGAGATCAAATACGTATTTCACTCAATGTCAGGCAGGACTTTTGGTTGATATTCTGTCTCTCTCCATTAATATGAAACTACCACATAAAATATAAGACTGTTAATTTCTTTGTAAGTGAGCAAACTTACAAATTCAAAAGGGGATAAAAAAAATAATTTTTCTCCAACTGTATGCTCTAAAGATGAAAACAGCCATTGTAAGCATTATATGTTTGCTGAGGGTGTCTACTATCCTAAAAGATAAACTAAAGGTCCCAGAGACAAGTCATATAGGAATGGTTATTTCAGCCGTGACCCCTGTGGTCAAAAGAAATATCTCCAATATTTCCATTGGCATATATGCTGGCAAGGCTCCATTCTAACAATTCCGAGTCCTTTCATGGAAAGCCAAGCATGGGGAGAGCATCATCAAGACCCAGAAATGAAATCAGAAACAGCAAAGGATGAACAGGGGTGAAGGTGGGTAGCAAAGGGGATTGCAGATCCTTGGCAAATCCCAGTGTGAGTATCGTACAGAAGGTGATCAGCTGAGAGTTGGCACTGAGCTAAGCCGATTTCCTTCAGATGCATTTAATGCCTGTCCCAGAGCCACGTTTAACATAACAGCGATACCACACATTGATAACAATTAGTTTGTCTACTGTACAAGCACATTTAACAAGGATGCATTACCTTTTTGCTTATAAATGGCAAATGGACTCTGTGCTTTTCTACACTACTGGAGCACTCAAAGCACTTTATACAACATGCCTCATTCACCTATTCAAACCTATTCATACAAGCACTTTTTCTATGCCTAAGTGCTTTCTATATAACATTCACGCTCCGATGAATTCTTCATAGAACTACTTGGGGTTCAGTATCTGCCCCGGGATCCTCTTCTGAAAATAACAGCAAAACTGTTTTTTGTTTGTTTGTTTGTTTGTTTTTAAAAACAATCTACCTGCGAATCAGTGATAATGAAGCCAGAAGTCTTGCTTTTGCACGTTTTTGATTGAGTTTTGGAGTGATGCCTGAATGCCTGCTGTTGTTGCTGAATCAGACTTGTGTCATCACTCGCTGATCACACAGAGAAACGTGTTGTTTCTTTGTTGCTTGTTTGCACATCTTTTCTCATCTTCAGAAACTCTTTGATTCTAATTACATATTTGTTGTGTTTAGTTTATAACCCTTTGTTTTATTTAACATGGGTATTTGCACACACAACCCAGATATGTACAGCCAAGGCCTGTGATCCTTTGTTCACTGAGGATGACTGGACTGGACCGAAGCAGTGGAGCTGATGTAGAGAGACTAGGAATATCATCACAACAAATTAAGAGTGAGACCCCTCCAGCGATCCTCAGTTTCCTCTTCTATTTGTGGGGCCAATCAGTCTGAAACTGGTCATTTTCTCCCGGGGTGGGGTTCAGAGAGCGTCACCTCTACAGCAACTCAAAAAAGTGGTTCTGACAGGAGCAGTTTATTGAGCATGACACTGCACCCTGGGGTGGCTACAAAAGCACAGAGAGAATAAATTCAAGCTATATAGGAAGATGGCAAACCACGAAGGAATAACATGTCAAATAAGGACTTATTTAGTCATGGAAAGCCTACATTTCTAGCCAAGTAAATGCAACATTAAAGCATTCGCAGCAAGAGTTTGGCCACAAGACTACATTTGGTGATGTGTAGTCTTCATTACCGATGTGTTTTGATGTTCACTGTTTTGCTGAATCTGATGAGCCCCCTCCCACATTATCAAAAATTCTAAATATGGTATTTTGCTCAAAAGTGTCGGTAATGACCAGCTAATTACAGTTGTGCTCATAAGTTTACATACCCTCGCAGAATTCATGATTTCTTAACCATTTTTCAGAGAATACGAATGATAACACAAAAACTTTAATTTCACTCATGGTTAGTTGTTGGCTGAAGCCAATTATTGTCAAGCAACTGTGTTTAGTCCTTTTAAATCATAATCACTACACAAAGTACCCAAATGACCCTGATCAAAAGTTTACATACCCTGGTGATTTGGCCTGATAACATGCACACAACTTGACACAAAAGGGTTAGAATGGCTATTAAAGGTAACCATCTTCACCTATGATCTGTTTGCTTGTAATTAGTGGGTGTGTATAAAAGGTCAGTGACTTTCTGGACTCCTGACAGACCCTTGCATCTTCCATCCAGTGCTGCACTGATGTATTTTGGATTCATGGGTAAAGCAAAAGAATTGTCAAAGGATCTGTGGGAAAAGGTAGTTGAACTCTATAAAACAGGAAAGGGGTATAAGAAAATGTCAAAGGAACTGAGAATGCCAATCAGCAGTGTTCAAACTCTAATTAAAAAGTGGGAAATTAGAGGTTCTGTTGAAACCAAAGCACGGTCAGGTAGACCAACTAAAATTTCAGCCACAACTGCCAGAAAACTTGTTTGGGATGCAAAGAAAAACTCACAAATAACTTCAGGTGAAATACAGGACTCTCTGAAAAAATGTGGTGTGGCTGTTTCAAGATGCAAAATAAGGAGGCACTTGAAGAAAAATGGGCTGTATGGTCGAGCTGCCAGAAGAAAGCCATTACTATGCAAATGCCACAAAGTATCCTGCTCACAATATGCCAAACAGCACAGAGACAAGCCTCAAACCTTCTGGCACAAAGTCATTTGGAGTGATGAGACTAAAATTGAACTTTCTGGCCACAATTATAAATGCTACATTTGGAGAGGAGTCAACAAGGCCTACGATAAAAGGTACACCATTCCTACTATGGATCGCTGATGTTTTGGGGATGTGTGAGCTACATAGGCACAGGAAATTTGGTCAGAAGTGATGGCAATATGAATGCAGTAAGTTATCAAAAAAATACTGGAGGAAAATTTGCACTCATCAGCCCGGAAGATGCGCATGGGACGTACTTGGACATTTCAACATGACAATGATCCAAAACACAAGGCCAAGTCGACCTGTGATTGGCTACAGAAAAATAAAGTGAAGGTATTTGAGTGGCCACCTCAGTCTCCTGACCTCAATATCATTGAGCCACACTGAGGAGACCTCAAACATGCAGTTCATGCAAGACAGCCCAAGAATTTATGGGAACTGGAGGCTTTACCATCTGAGAAGATAAAGAGCCTCATCCACAACTACCACAAAAGACTTCAAGATGTCACTGATGTTAAACGGGGCCATACACAGTATTAAGAACTGGGGTATGTAAACTTTTGATCAGGGTCATTTGGGTATCTTGATGCATGCGCAGTCATCCAGGTAAGTAAATCCCAAAAGGTTGATTCTGTTCATCTGAACGTAGTGTTTAACGCTACGTTCAGATGAACAGAAAAGTTGGGTAGTTTGTGTAGTGATTATGATTTAAAAAGAATAAACACAGAAAAGTTTTTGTGTTGTCATTCATATTCTCTGAAAAATGGTTAAGAAATCATAAATTCTGCCAGGTTATGTAAACTTATGAGCACAACTGTATTCATTTTTAAAGTGTTGCTGAGCACTTTCTTTGGCAGTTAGCATTATTTAAAGTCCGTTAAAAAATTTAATACAGCGTTGTCTACATTTCAGCCCAAAATTGGTACATTTCAATGTAAAGTGCTGTTCCATGTTTCCATGCTGCTGTTTCTGATGCCGTTTATGTATTTTGTATTTTCTGTAATTTTTTTTTCTTAAATAGTCCTTCTTTGTTGTCATGTTGGTGAAAATATTTTATTAATTTTCTTGCATTGCGTCTTTTTGTGTGCGTTTTCTAAAGATGCAGTATTTTGTGCTCTCATGCCCACCGCAGGAAACCAAATTGTCTGTGCAGTAAAAGCTAGCCTTGTAACATAGAAAGTCAGCCCCAGAAATACACTTTATGTTTTTCAGAAAATGTAATGAAGGAAAAGTTCACACTGACTTACTAAAATGTGTGGTTATAATACCAGTTCTTAACTGGAAGAGAGCAGAATCAACTTTACTGTGGAGAAGATGTTTATGGTGCTGTTAAACAACCCTCTTATCTGAACCTTACCTATTTGACTTTGTAATAACCAGTAAATAACAATCTCTCCCCCATGCCACTGCTTTCATTCTTGCCATTGCTCTTACAGCCCTGGTTTTAGTTTCTCTCCTTGATACAGATTTAATATTTTGCTGTCGTGAAGGTTTTTCCATGTGTTCTTCTCTAGAATGTAGTCGTGGTTGGAATAGAAAATAACCCTGGTTTTAACATACTTGTCATAATAGTAGTTGGAGTATTTCTTGAATTCTTCACTCATGAATCCGTACGCATCCACCTGAAGATGAAGCAGTGAGAAAGAAAAAGGGGACTGAATTACACTGAAATAATAAATGATAAAAATGACATAATTCTTTTTGGAATTAGTAAAACACATGGGGAGCAGGGTTTTCACTCACTTTAACGAGCCTGGGATTAGTTTATTATTTTATCTTTAACTCCTTTCTTTAACAACAACAGCCAATGTTAAATAAAAATATGAATATAGTTTTATCTTCTCTATCTTCTCTAATGATAATTATTACTTTTATCATTAGAGAAGCAGCATCCTAAAGGCAGAACAATTATGGAAATTCAAACTGTCATGATTTCGGGTTTTT
>VVHJ01004755.1:0-10612 GCA_015107715.1 Tylochromis polylepis | reverse complement strand
ATAATTGAAAATCTGTGGTGTGAGTTAAAGAGAGCTGTCCATGCTCGGAAGCCATCAAACCTGAATGAACTAGAGATGTTTTGTAAAGAGGAATGGTCCAAAATACCTTCAACCACAATCCAGACTCTCACTGGAACCTACAGGAAGCGTTTAGAGGCTGTAATTTCTGCAAAAGGCAGATCTACTAAATATTGATTTCATTTCTTCTTTTTTTTTTGTGGTGCCCAAATTTATGCACCTGCCTGATTTTGTTTAAACAATTATTGCACACTTTCTGTAAATCCAATAAACTTCATTTCACTTCTCAAATATCACTGTTTGTGTCTCCTATATGATATATTTAACTGACATTTTTTATCATAACAACCAACGATTTATACAGGAAAAGAATGACTATTAACAAGGTTGCCCAAGCTGTTGCATCCCACTGTATATAATGCCACACTCTACATCAGCAATAAACAAAAGTAGTCAAGATCTTCTGCTCTTCGTGTCAGTCACGTCCTTTATGACGATTGATGCATACAAATAATGCAGAGCCAGCTTCCTGTCTCAGCCGTCAGACAGCCAGTGACTAAACCTGTGATGTGTCTCACCCTCGATATGTCTTACATCTGTCAGACTGCGTTTATTGTAGGCCTGAACCCTCAGAGGATTCTGGCTCCCCAGTTTGAAACTCAGTTTCATTACATCCTCACATTTTTGGATTTTTGGATAGTATTCGTGATTTTTTTATTTGACTCTCCTGCAGACCATGCACCTACACTCTAGTGCTTTTATTTTCCTCTCGGTTATTCTAATGCGTGCCCGTGTTTTTTTTTTATCAGGGTGTTTCTATATTATCTAACACTGTGTATTTTCACTTATACATCGTCAAACACCTTCTGCTTCTTTGAGACCAGAGCATGTTGAAACATAATGGGTGACAGCTCGCTGTCTGCCCTGTGTGGGCAGATGTTTGTGCCTCATCAGCTTGTTGCCTTTTTGTTAGCCTGCTGCTGTTTATATAAATAAATAAATAAAGGAAACTGGTTGTATGCCACTTTATTCAGCTTACGTTCAACTGCATTTTCCAACTGTTACACAACATGTGACGCCGCATTAAAGGGGGAGCTAGTGTAGAAGTGGGTTGCAAAGCAACTTGTAGATATGGAGCTGGTGTAGACTTAGCTGACCCTCGTTTCCCAGCATGCTGTGACACACTAACACTGGATGTAATGTTTGAGAATAATTAATAATTGGTTTTGAGGCATAATGAATAATGTTGGTATATTTTTGTATATTTTGTATAAAAAAATTTTACTGTGTAATATCCAAAAAAGCAGCATCACCACATATCCATATCCAGAGGTCCAGCTCAAGGACTCCAGTTAGCAGAGGTGAAGCAGTTATGGAGTTAGATGCCACGTGTCAGTTACTTAAAGCTCCCTACTTTATACCTGTAAGTATTTTCTGGGGTAAACAGTCCATGAGAACAAAACTTTTTGTTAACATTTTCATTTCTGCTGTAAAGACATTTTAATCTGGGATGATCATGTGGATTAATTCATTTTCAGGACCAGCCTCAAATAGCTACTTGAAGAACTCGAGTTTTTGGCACTTCCATGGTGATTTCAAGGCATGCTTGCTGGAACGATTCAGAGGATTTTATTATCTTTCACCAAAGCCAGATAAGTTGTCCCCACTGTTTCCTGTTTTTCTGCTAAGCTAGACTAACTGCCTTCTGGCTTTGCCCTATAACTGACACACACGAGAGAAGGATCAGTCTCCTCATCTCACTCTCAGCAAGACGGCAGATAAGCTTTAATGAGTTGACTCCTGAGGTTGAGAACAGAGCAAGATACGTGGGACTGAGGTCGTGACTTTTTTCCAGTCACTGCAGAGCAGCGGAAGATGGAGAGAAGCCTGGATCTTAATAAAGATGTTGCGGCAATAATAAAAACATCGTGTTTCAAAGGAACCCGAATGCAGTCTTTGGCAATACGTCACCATGTCTCATTCATGCCAGTAAATCGGCCTGAATTGAATGGAGGTGGACTGAATAGAAGCGAAATGAATTGAGTCAGGACAGGCAGAGAGAGAGGGATGGGGGTTAGAGTGAGCATCCCAGTCTAGCAGAGCATGTAACAGGGTTGTGAATGGAGCTTTAACCTGAGTGTGACCCTGTGTTAACACAGGCTCAGACTCTGCTGATGGCTCCATGAACTCGCACCACACCGCACCTTGAAAATCCGCGACGGGACCGTTTTATGAAGAAATATGGAGCTTATTTTATTTTTTCTTAGGCTGAAGTAATGGGTCGGGGCTGAGCAGCAGAAAATCCATCCGTCAGCAGAGATGAAATGAAGTGGAGGAAAGTACTCCGAGCACAGAAAATGAAGTTTCTTTTATTTTGGTTAAGGTAATTTTTCGGGCCGTTAAATTGCTTTGCGACACCGCTCACCTGCAGGATTGTAAAATTAAACAAGTGTCAAACTGAATTTTATTGCAGCAAACATATAAAACGCTGTTTGATTTTAAGGGGAAATATGAAGTGTCTGTATTGCTGAGTTAGTCTGTTAAATTTAAGTGAGAGCAACTATTCCATGGGTCTTATTTTACTTTACAATCAGATTAGATAACTTTATTAATCCCAAATTGTTTACAGCTTAACCACACTACCTACTCACATGGTCAAACTCACAACCTATAGTCTTTAAACACTAATCACAAGCGCTGTTGCATGTCAAGGCAGAGATCTGCAAACAATGAAGTCAAGGAAAAAATAAATTAATTAATAAAAATAAATAAATATGTTAAACATAAATACATAGAATGACAAGGACAAATGTCTAAAAATGAACAATCACAGTAAATTTAGTCTAGCGATCAGATATTGTTATATATCTGATATTTCTATCCTTCCATCACAAATCACCTGTGACATTTGATTCCACCTGCTCCACCTTACCTGTACTCTCTTCCTCACCTTTGTTGTGCAGTGTCTGTAGCTTTGGACGGCTGACCGCAGGTATTTAACCTCATCTACCTGCACTACCTCCCCTTCTTACACCTTCCTTTTTAACTCTGTGTCATTCTTATTCACAACAAGACATTCTTGTCCTTCTTTATACCTCTCCAGCAACACTTGTGTTAAACGATCTGGGCACAAAGTCCACTGCCCTCTCTCATAGACGCCTGCATACCTTCATAGGTATGTCATGTGGACGAGCTACCATTCCACTCCTCACCCGCTTCATTAAGTGCCCTCACCCCATCTTACTATTTTTTTGCACTTCCTGATTCACTAACTGTTCTCCATCCGTCCTCCTCGCTCTCATTTTAATTCATGAGCTTCTCAAAGTACTTCATCATCTCAGAAGGCTCTTCGCTTGTTAGATCTCTAACCACCAAACCTACTCCTCACCAGAATTAGGTAAAGTAATATTCGCTGATATTACTCAGAAACCAAGATTTAGATTATGGAGACCATTTGGCCAAACAGGCATTTGATCAACTTCAGCAGAAAACTGCTTTCAGCATCAGCAGGACATTCAGTCGTTTGGTTTTGGGGTTTAAATCTGACCCTAAGCTGTCTGTACATTATCATATCAGTTTATCATAAGAGTTGGGTATGGAAGGTTTTAATAAGAAAGCTAGCATTGCTGTTAAATCAACTATATTCTAAAAACTGTTTGTATGGCTAATGCTATGTAAGCGTTTATGTTAACGCAACGTAAGTAATGCTGTACCTCATAGTAGCAGTGCATTTAAATAAGCTGTCTGCCTCCACCATGTCACTGACTATTTTTAATAAAGCACTTTATGTTTAAGTAAATGATGTACTCATTAAGTTTTTAATTTCCTTCTTATTTATTTATTATGGTGTTATCAAACTGAGTATCGAGCACTGGTGCATTCTGCTGGTATTTGTACTGATTACTACATTTCTGCTGTCATGACATCCCTGCTTTCTACAGTAATAGCCAGCATGGAGGCAGTTAGCTAGCTGTAACTTTGCCCAAGTCACCTTTTTCACCACACACAGGTATAAAGTATATACAGTACACTGCCCTCTCAGCTGCTATATAACATACATGCATACAACAGAACAACATTACATTTTATATCTCTTTGCTGTTTCAGCCAGTGTTAGCGCACACTGTGTGACTGCAGTTCATTAATCTCGAAGGTGTTCTGAGGTGACGCAGAGGTCTTTTAAAGTTTGAGTTTTCACACTCCGTCAGATGGAGCAGCTGTAATATCACGGCTCCTCCTCCGAATCCTCAGCAGTTTAACTTTGCACATTAAATATCAGCTGTAATCACTGAGCAGCAGCAGCATGGGAGCCAGCTCACTCACATTTTAACTCACCGCCCTCCCCGAGGGCCAGATGAAGATGGGAGGAGGAGGAAGGGGGCAGGGAGGGAGACGGAGGAGAAATTAATGGTGATTCTCGCTGCCAGGACTCGCCTTATCAGGAGCGTACAGATTGAGACGACAGAAGGAAGGAACACGACTGCCCTGCTCCCCTTAGTTAGTGTTATTTGTTGTTTATTGGTGTAGAAAATAAAAAATGAAGAGCGCATCGTGTCGGACACACTGAGACAGGAAGCCGATGGAAAGAGAGGAGCGAGAGAGAGAGAAACAGGAAGAGAGAGGGAGGGCTGATTTGGGTTGCTGGTGACATTTCGCCCTTGAGGACTCACTTGTAGTTACACGCTCAGTTGAATGCCTCAGATGTGAAATGAGGAAAAAGTACAGCGTTGAAAAAAAGATTGCTGCGTGTATCGCCTGGAAAGACGTTTTATCTTCAACAACACAATTTGGCAAATAACGGCAGAAAGGAGGGCTCGCTGCAGGGAGGGAGGGGATTATCTTTAATTAATAATCTTAATCTCTTATTTCATGTCGGACAAACAGAAGCGATATCAGATGCCAGAGTGTCAGAGGAAGATTCAGATTGTATTCAGAGAGGAAATAACAAAGGAGGAGAGAGGACATCTAAAGCGCAGGGTTTTAGAGAGGACCGCATGGAGCCAGAAACATGTCACTGTCCCCTGACAAGCAAACGCTAAATGTTGGATTAAACAACAGAATCTGAATTCTGAACACTGTGATGTGTGAAGAACTGCTTCTTGACCTCAGAGAGGTCAAAGGTCACAGTCGGGGCATGTGGTTTTCCTTCCTTTTCTAAATGCCAAATTAAACAAGTGTGTTTAATACAACTGTACTGCATTAGAACTATAATTTTCAGTACTGATCTTTTTTATGTGTTTGGATTTGTTTCAGTCGACCTCCACTGCTATTAGGCACAGGGACATCGGCCTGTAACATACCAGTAGCAGAGCAACTTGATTATTTCTTGGAGAAAAATAATATCACAGACATTTTAAAGTCTGGTTTTTGCAAATTTTACTGTTTCTGGTGATGTTTTGTTAGCAGCAGACTCTGGAGAGTTCACAGTTTTAGTTTTATTGGCGCTCACCTCTGCCTTTGATACCGTTGATCACAGCGTCACGATAAACACGCTTAATGACTTGTTTGTGATCGCAGGTGCTGTTTTTAAAATGGTTTATGTCATAGCTGTCCAGGAGATCTTTTACTGTTCAAATGAATCAAGTGAGTTCTGCCTTGCGGGGTACCTCAAGGATCTGTTTTGGGTCCTATTCTCTTTTTGCTTTGCAAACTCCCTGAAGACCAAATTCTTAGACGTTATAATAATACTTCTTATTATTTCCATGCTGATGACATTCAGATATACTTTTCAGTCCGAGACTTTATATATAGTTTTATACACTGTCTACTTTAAGTAATTGCCTAAAAGAATTCAAATTATTAAATGAAAACTTCCTTCATGTAAGCACTGATAAAACAGAAATGTGATTATTGCTCCTAAACATGAGATTTCAGAAATTAGGGGCTATATCTTCTTCTAGATCTTCTCCTGATCAGTCGAGCCTCAGAAATTT
Organism: Tylochromis polylepis; assembly: GCA_015107715.1. Taxonomy (NCBI): domain Eukaryota; kingdom Metazoa; phylum Chordata; class Actinopteri; order Cichliformes; family Cichlidae; genus Tylochromis; species Tylochromis polylepis. The sequence continues at coordinate 4,661 of VVHJ01004755.1, read as the reverse complement.
GGGTGTCCCAGCTATTGGGTGCTTTGCATCCATCCTGCAGGCGTGATTGGAGGGAAAGACTTCAGATTTTGCTTCTGGGAGATGCATTTAGGCGACATGAATAAGCAGGTTGCTTGGAAAGATTAATTAATAAAGGTTTATTTAAAGTGAAAGCAGTGTCCTGTTGTTTTAACTTTGTGTTAAGTTTTGGTTCAGTTTATAAGAGATTCGGTGAATTCCCATTAATAAGGAGGACCAATTTTATTTTGATGTAAAGATCTGGTCACATGTGAAAATGTGAAAGCAGTCTTATGTTTTCATGACAGTGCAATCAAAGGAAAAAAATGTCACTAACATCAGTGAATATTTGTGAGAAATAATTGTGATCTCAATGCTGATGAGAATAACCATGGATGTCGCTTTGGTCATAATCGTGCAGCTCTAATATTTTTGCTGTTTTTCAATAATTTAACTCATATCAACATACCTTTTTCTTATTTTCTTTTAATTTACTGTCACTGTTCCAGAATAACAAAGAAATTAAATCATCATTAAAAAAATGTAACTCTGAGCTTTTCATTTTTGAACTTTTTGACATGCGATAAATATCAAACACTGACATCATAATTTTATTTGACCATATGCCAACAATAAGATCAATATTGACCCATACAGATATTTGACTGATTGGTTCATCCTGGTTCGTTTTGACACTGAATAATCAGTCAATACAATAATCTTTACAGCTTTACAGGCTTTTATAGTGAAGGCAGACAGGAAATCCTTCTTCTTCTGCTGCTAAATAAAGGCTCAGTGTTTCACACAGCTTTTGTTGCCTCTGCAGTGAATTGTGGGTAAACCTCTATGGATGACTGAAATGTAAATGTAGACATGGAGGTTCAGAGTCTGAGCAGACAGATGGGATTTGAACCTGCAACTGTAGGGGGGCAACACATGTAGGGAGGCTCCAGATCAGAGTGTGTGTGTGTGTGTGTGCGTGTGTGTCAGAGCTGCATTCTCAGCAGGAGATTATTGCATTGATGCCTCAGAGGCAGCAGTTACCTAAATGACTTTAGTGTGTGTGTGTGCGTGTGTGTGTGTGCGTGTGCTGTATCACCCTGAGGAAGGCAGTCATTTAATTCATTATTCAGCATTGCTACTAAACACATTAATTAGAGCCTGAGGTTGGGCTGGGTTCACACTGCCGCTCAGATCACTGCGAGTTGGAATTAAAATTTCATCTCTTTTAATTTTATTTGAACTGAATATCTCACTGTTGGCCTCTCAGTCCTGGACACCTGCTCTTTCCAGAGCCTTTAACGCTGAATAAACGGCAAAACCGAGTGTAGTTACCGTACACTGTACATGAAAGATTGCTGTAGCCACTGTGACAGCACTCTATACTTTGAAACCTCTACTTGAGTGGCCATTGCTATCTTGTTTTTTCTCCAGAAAGGATCCTACAGTATTTGGAGCAGAGATTTGACAAGCGGTCTAGTTCAGTGACTCCATCTGCTGAAGTGACAGCTAGCAGACAGCTAAAGTAGCACCTACAGCTCCTTATGTTGGTATCCAAACAAAAATCTTAATATATTTTTAAAGCTTGGTTTTAAAAGCATTCCCCCACTGCAGGATGGAAATGAGCTATTACATACTCTTTGTGTGTTTAGTAGTTTGCTGCGTGCTGTAAACATGTTTATTTCTGCTGTAAAGTCAGACGTTTTAACATTGGACTCAGTTGGACCTTACTGTTGGGATTTATGCTGTGAAGCCACCCAAGTTTAAAAAGTCTAAGAATATAACCTTAGATGGAAAGGGGACATTTAAAGGGTATTTAAACAGAGGGCTCATGTCTTCACCACTCCAGCGTCTGTGAACTTTGGAGTTCCCATTTTGGGCTTTGATAATGTCACACACTTCCAGCTGAATCTCTCCCTGTACGTCACCTCAGATCAAATAAACGGTGAATATAAATGTCACTACGAAAGTTTTGGTGCTGGAGTTACTCCTCGTTCTGTTTATGACCTGACCCGATGTCACTCTGTTAGAAGTGACAGTGACTCGTGCTGGCCGAGTGACAGAAACCCCGAATGGCGAGACAGTGACCTGATCGTCGGCTGTGTGTCTCCAGGCCGTCCTGTTTGCTCAATGGAGGAGAGTAAACAGTCGAGGAGGAGGAGGAGGAGGAGGATGATGGTGAAAGCCTCAGGTTAATAGGCATCCTCACAATTACCCGCCTGTTCCCCTCGTCGGAAGAGTCCTTCCTTCCTCTTCTCTCTCCCTGCAAACACGAGGGTGATGATGATTATTCATCACAGGCAGGCAGATCTGCAGAGATGGACCGACGTGTCAGGAGGATGCACGGCTCTGTGGGCAGACGCGGTCTCAGCTGCGGGCCCCGTGGCGCTTGGCGTCGTCGACTGTGGGCTGTGTTTAAATAAAGCTCTGTCTAAAAGCCTCAGGTGGTGAGGAGCGAGCTGTCTGACTGGAGGAGCCTCTGTGGGTACGAGGCGAGGTCAGCTCATTCGCTGAGATGCTGTGATCGATGTCCTCGTTCACTGTTTGGCTCCCTTAGAGCCAATCAGGACAGCTGAGGTTTAAACATCTGTGGTGGAGACAGGAAGTCTGAATATTTATTGACCTCATAAAAAATGACTTGTTGATTTCTCCAGCATGTAGTGGACCCATGCAGGACTTTGAAAAAAAAAACAGATTTTGAATGGCGTTACAGTAAATCAGATCCATCTGATATGAATCATTGCATTTTTTTTAGCAGCTTTAAGGTTACACTCACACTGCGGTTAAAATGTGTCCTGGCCTTGTTTTCAGTAGTTTTTAGCATCTAAACCTAACCGGCAAGTGAAAGTAATATGAGTGGAAATTAAACAAGTCATCAAGAGGGAAATAAACTGAAGTACCAAACACAAAGATGGAAACAGGGTCTAATAAAAGTGAAACTAAGGGCATCACACATACCTGCACTCCCATTTTTCCAGGTCTCTCCTGTATTTTAAGAACATCTCCCAGTGGCCTCCAATGTTTCTATTTGCCAGGCCCTCAAACTTTATTCTGAATAATGTGAAAACAATCATATTTGTTTTTATGCGTGTTTAATGCACCCAAGGTACCAGAATGCCTATGAACCAGTTCGCACACAAATACAGTTTCCACCTATCTGTCAGCACAACCAGGCAGCACACAGCTGGGTCCAGGCTGTGTTCAGCTGATCTCTGCACACACGGAGCGAATTACCTGCTGTTCTTGGACACGTTCTGCTGTCCAAACCACAAAGACATCATGACTGGATAAGACTTCAGAAACACACAGAATGGCGAGTTGAGCTATGTGTTTGAGTATTTGTTGTGTATGCAACATGGTGTTGTTGACTTTGGTATAGCTGGAAAGATATTAGCTGAGTCAAGCTTCCTGTTAAAATAAACTTAGTAATAGAAAAGTCATGAAAAGCACAAAATAACACGTTTTTCCAAAAGAGTTTCAAGTTTTATTAAAATCATCCGAGCTGGACAATTTCATTAAAACTCATGTTTAACTAAAACCTGCACGTTATGCACAGTAGAGTCTACAAAATCCTGTCACACATCACTGATCTCCTCTCGATTATCGGAGGAACTGAATCATTTTGGAACGAAAGGCCAACTTAACTTTATTAGTAAAACTATTTAGTAACTTCACTGAGTCATCAGTCACATCATCACATGAGTTAAACCTCTGTGGTGTGATTAATATGCTTAGAAAAACAAAAAGCTCTCAGATTTTCAAACCTAGATGTTGGCAGATTCTTTGCATTGTATATTCTCAAACTGGATCATTGTCTATATTAAAAAAAAACAGATTAAAACAGCAAAACTCACATAAAAAAAAGAAATAACATTGAACACTACATCTGTTCCATCTGACATAAAGACAGCATCAGCACTAAGGCCAAAAACAGGGAAAGTGCCTGGCTCTGCCATGTTTAAAGAATCCGTCTGCCAGCATGTCTTCACGCCACTAATCAACACTCTGTAGGCCGATTTTTAATCCCTAGAAAGCTGAAATGTTAAAATGATTGTTGGGTTGCCATACATTTAATCTGAAACTCTTTGAAATCATTGACTGGGCCAAGAAAGAGTCTCATGTTTGACATTTGTCCTGGCTGTCACTTGGTGTTCGCTCTCTCTGTGGTAGAGTATCACTTCCTGTTCCTGCTCAAACACAGTGGTGTTTTGAGTAGCTTATCTGCTTAGCAATTTATTTAAAAAAACTTTTAGATACACTCCTTTTTATAGTTAATCTTCACGTGCTTCATCCGAAGCACACTTTTCTTTGTAGTCACTACTTAATTTATAGCCAAAGTTTTCACTCACTGTGTCTGTACTGTTTTGCTAGCTTAGCTTAGCTTAGCTCGTAGCCAACTTGCTAGCAGCATGGCCTCTTCACCTGTCCCTCCTGCACTTTCCTGCTCTCTGTGTCAGATGTTTAGTTACTCCTCGGCCTCCTTTAGCAGTAATGGTACTTGTAACAAATGTAGCATATTTGCAGCTCTGGAGGCCAGGATTACTGAATTGGAGACTCGGCTTCGCACCCTTCATTCACCCGTAGCTAGCCAGGCCCCTGTAGCTGGTGCAGCCGAAAATAGTGTAGGCCCCGCTAGCTGTTCCCCGGCAGACCCCAAGCAGCTG
>VVHJ01004752.1:6321-16669 GCA_015107715.1 Tylochromis polylepis | reverse complement strand
ATGACAAATTAACATCCAAAAAAATGAAATGAAGGGAGTGTTACGACCCGGTCTAGGGGACGACCGGGACCCAACATGATGATGCGACCGTCCCCACTCCAACCACTCCCAAGAAAGGCCAGTTAACAACTGAATTTAGCAAGCAGCAATTTATTTGTCTCAGACGTGAGCTAGGCCCAAAATAACAAACAAAAGATCTCTAATGTCCCTAACCTTACCTATCCAAACAAAAACAAACAAAAGACATGATCTTAACCTAACTCCTACAACAAAACATGACAAAACGATTCAAAACAAAAAGGGCGGCTCACTCCTACCTGCTGCGGTGCTCAGTATGTACAGTGTTCATAAGTTACAAGAAATATGTACAACAACTATTTACAAAATTTACAAAGACCCTCTAACTCACCCAACATAACTCAAAGACTTGGTCTCTCACAAATTACAAAAGAAGGCCACTCGGGGTTGTCACACAGAATTCAAATCAGTAACGTTCAGCTGGCGCTTTGTTGGAAGTATCAGCTGGTTTTTAAATCTGCTGTCCAATCCCTCATCCAGTCACGAACCTCAGATGTCAGTTTGAACCAGCCAATCAGGTACCGTCATCCATCCAGCCTGGAGGAGGAGATAAACAGAAGACACACCCAAACACTCCCGATGGGAGGAGTCATACCTGTCACAAAACAATCCCCACCACAACAATGAAACATAACAGGAGTGAAAAGTATGCCGTGCATTATGAATGATGCATGCTGTTCGAAAATTCATAACAGCCACTTCAATAAAAGTTCAAAACTAAAGTAAGAAAATGATAAATCGTCCAACCATTTTATTCTGCTTAACTGAAATGAGGTCGTGGGGGCAGCAGCCTAGCAAGGAAGCCCAGACCTTCCTCTTGTCAGCCACCTCCAGCTATTCTGGGGAAACATTGAGCTTTTATTTTGAAATACTTTCAGGAGCATTTGCAAAAGAAAAAAAAAATCAGATTTTAATAGTAAAGTTTTGCCGTTATTGCTTATGCATATGGTCATTTACTGACAGACTGTCCAGTCGGTACCGACAAGGTTAGCCAGCATGCAATATATAATGCTTTGTTCTCAGGTTTGTGCCCCTCTCTGACTATCAGAGACCTTTCATACTGTTTTCCCATAAACAGTATGAAAGATGAATGTATAGCTACCGTAACATCACCCACTGGTTTCTTAAGTCTTGTTCCAAAGTTTCGAGATGCTTCCACTGTTGCCATCTTGAAACTTCAGAATAGGACATGATAAAAACAAATGTGACAAGGAGAGGCAGGTCCTGACTGTGAAACCACATGGTTATTGGCTAATCACATGACATGTTGTTAGCCAATGAGCCTGTGGGTTCTTGCTACAGATAATCTTTTATTTTGAGACACAGCAGGAGCAAGATTTATAAAATAGACTAAAATAGACCCAAAATGAGTGACTAAGCCTATAAACTCAGCAGGAAAATGTTTATGATATCAAGACATAAAAATGTTTTCCCACAGACTTTTACAGGACCAGAAACCTCAGCTATCACCACCTAGTGGACTTCAGATAAATGGCAAATGAACTGGTTCTTATATAGTGCTTTTCTACTCTATCTGAGCACTCAAAGCGCTTTACACAACATTGAATGATAGAACGCAAATAGAATGCAAGTTTAAGGAATCACTGGTTCATTTTTCTTACATCCATGTTTTATACTGTCTATGGTGAGCACAAGGCTCCATGTAGATATTCACGTGCCTGCCAATTATTTTTTTTAACCGTTCGTCCATGGATATTTTACAATGCACCAAGTGCAAATGTGCCCCAGGCAGCAGACTTCAAGCATACTTCAAAGAAGTATAACAGAAATGACTAGATGTCCTGTCTGCACCTATGTCTGTAACAGAGTATAATCAGGGTTTAAGTAGAGAATATATAGTTGAGTTTAGAGTTGATATACATGATAGGTGGCTTTAAATATTTTAAGTGTATGCATATACTCTTACATAAGGGAACGGCATAATTCATTTTATCAACCATTATATAAATTTCATGTGCATATGGAACCTTCAAAGTGTCCTAATTCTTTGTGCAGTCAGTACAGAGTACCCCAGTGCCTCAGGATCTCTTTCTCTTTTCAGTAAGCGGAAAAAGAAGAATTAAGAAATAACTCTCAGCCCATTGTTTCACTGCATGAAAATTAATGCAAAAAATAGTATTTTTCTTAATTTCTTTTAAAAGCATAAAATCAGCCTTCAAACAACCAGACTGGAGCATATCTTTAGTTCAAAACACAGAAAATGTTTTGATTAGATCCATTTAGATACAGTCATTTTTTGTGTAGATAAGGAAAAGGAATCTGAGATTCTGTCTGAGAAAAACAAAAACAAAAGATGCTGTATTTATCCCACGAAGTAACAAGATGGCTGAGGCTCTGTCCAGATAGAAATTGGACAATGGTGAACACAAGACAACAAACAAAAACAAATCACTCTGGGCAAAAATAAGGTTGGTGCAAGTGATTTTGAGCCACTTAGACTTTACTTTTCTCTGCTTTGACCGCAAACACAGCAGCAAACACTGGGTCCAAGATTACGACAGAAAAAAATGGAATGAAATGCTTAAAAGTGCTCCATTTTCAAGAAACCAAACAAGGTGAGCATTATAGAAAGTTTGAGTATGTAGAGGCTCATCTGTCCAATACTATAACAGCATCACAATCAAAAAAAAAAAAAAGATGTCTTAGAGGCACGATGAAAATATGGAAAAGATGAGTGGGAAGAAAAGAGAAGCAGATTGCCTTGAGGCTAGAAAGAGAGGCAAATTGGTGGTGGAGGAGGAGGTGGCAGCATTTCAGACCATGTCTCTATCTTTCCCTTTTTTCTTGGACAGCAGGAAGATGTCTATCAAGGCAATGTCATCATTTCTGGCAGTGGAAGCTTCCTCCTAGCAACACTCTGGCAGTCTGCGCAACCAGGAAGAGAGAACAGGAGAATGAGGCATCTCCCAATTGAATAGTTGTCCCTCACTGATTCTCTGTGTGCCCACTCTCTGCCTTCTCAAAGCCTTCTATTAACAGCACAAAAATGGAAAGTCTTGGCCACAGTCATGCTCATTCCAGCACAAACAGTATGTGTGCTTTTTGTCGCAATGTGACTGGGGAGAGTTCACTACTTTTTTGTTTGTATGTATGTGTATCTGTGTGTGTGTGTGGACATATAAATCATGTAGGTGTGTATGCGCAACAAACTGGCTTGTGTTTCTGCATTGGCATGTGTTGAATTGTTTTCCATCAAAAAAAAAACCCTAACAAGATGTCAAGATAAAACTATTCTATATTGTTGTTATGGGCTTTGCTTCTTTTTTGTTTCAGATTGCTTTGGGACAGTGTAATCTAATGCCTTGATCCAATGCATTGGTTGATATGGCAACTGCTCCATACTTGAGAAAACAATTTCACTCTGTCCACCTGTTGATAAGTGAAAATCAGACCAACAGACTTGATATCAGAGGAAGAGGCCATATGAAAATAAATGCACAAGGAGGAACGCGAAGGTAGAATTGAAAGCATCTGTCGTGAAAGCAGTGATTCTCTCTTCCTCAATAACCCAATAATCACATAATAAAACCAGTCTTGTGGGAGACATTTGGAACATTATTTTTAATAATAATGTTCTCTCAAAATACTGAGCAGTGTCCCTTCAATTTAGACACTCTCCTTTCATGAAAGCCTAATGTGAAATCTCTGTTAAGGTGTCCAGGAATTGTGCTTTATGTGTGTCCTGCAGAGCATTTTTATCCATACCCATTCCCACATACCGAGGCAATGCCCCACAGTCTGATTGGATGAAGTTTTTGAAAGTTAACACTGTAAGACAGACACTTTTCTAAAGTCTTGGCTTTTATCCAATGGCTGTGGAGAAAGAAGGGAAGGCTGTCATCATGGGTCAAGTGTAGGTTAACCTGTCACCATCTTTTGCTGCCTACGCCACTGCCAGTGGGAAAATAGTGAGTCACCATAAAGTCATAGACAGATTTTGGTAGAATATGATGAAAAATACCCCAAAGATAAGGACGTGGAGTACCAATAAAGACTTGAAACTAGTTTTAACTGGGTAAAACTGGTAGAAGGTAATGCTCTTAGAGTTTTCTTTTTTTGCTTTGTTTTGTTTTTCCTTTGCCTTTTTCATCCACTTTTAAATCGTACTTGGAGGAGATGTGAAATGAAGTGACAAAGCCCATGTGGGGAAATGTGGCTCAAAATCAGATGTTTCAATCTATGGATGCATCCTTACTGATACTCAGAGATGACAGAGTTACAGTAAACAGTTTAAGAAATACCTTCTTATAGTATAGATTTCAGTCACATAGATCTAGAGAACGGTGTGGCAAACTCGAGATCACTTGTGAGAAATGTTTATTCTTCAACCGGTAGTGAGTCGTTGCTGGAGGTTTAAGGCAGTTGCTCTGAAATCAGCTCCTAAAGCCCCTTTTATGCAGGCTTAGAGATTGGTCAGTGACACCCTGGGAACCACTGGTCACCAGAGCAAAGAGTGTGTTCTGTGACTGGTTGTCAAGTGGTCATTGAAGGGACTCGTCACAAAGAGGTATAAAGTGCTGCAACAAAAACCTTCTCGCAATTACTTTGGTTGACAGGAGGAACCGACTTGTCTTCAAATACGAACAAAGTACTCACCAAGTGGTAGGGATACTGCAAAAAGTGCAACACTAAGTGGAAACGGAGACTGTTTGCTTTCAAAGCAGAAGTTGTCCCTTTTGAAATTTGTTGGTTGCAGTGGTAAAAGACAACTTTTATTTTGAAGACAAATGTTCTTTGTTGCTGTTTTGCGTTACACTTTTTCAAGTTTTACTACACCTCAGAGATTGAAAGTGTTTGCAGATAAGTTGGCATCTTTCAAATGACAGGTGACCACTGCAGTCTGCTAGAGATCAAAGCAATCACAAAGAGGTTTTTTGTGCAGCACCCTCCTTGCAACAGTTTAGCCAGTAACCTCAAGAAACTACTCACTAAATGGTTGGAGAATATGCATTTCCCTTGTAACCAGAAACTGCCAGGGAGTTGGTGACTGGTCTCTAGGCCTGTGTGATTTAAGGCTTAAGAAGATTATCACATTAAACCAGAAGGACAAATCGAATCTTCCTTTTATGATTATTGCATTTACTGGGCATGGGGGGTTGGGCAAGTTGAAATCAAATAATATATATTTGTTGTTTTACATGTTAATCATAATTTCTCTTTCTTATAAAAAACACAATTATTGAAATTTGAAGTAACAAAGTGTCCCATGTTGTCCCATGCAAACATGCTCTTCACCTCACATTTGATTTGCTGGTGTCTGGGCAGCCTATTCAGTGTGGTATATAAAACAGAGGTGGTATCAGGAATATTTAGTTTAAATCTGAGTCTCGGAAAAGAAAGAGCCAGCAGTAATGACCAAAGTCCCGTCTGAGCCCAAAGGAGAGAAAATACATCAGCCTGAAAGTTAAAGTTGATGTATGATTGTGGCTGCTGGGATTCTGGGTTCTCCAGGGATCTTTGGAGACGGTATCATTTCAGTGTGGGTTTATGTGCCGTCTTTCCATTTCAGTATATCAAAGGCTGGCTCGCACTGGCCTTCTTTTCCATTTATTTTGAAGAGTTTGTTTTAAATATCTCTCGAGACCACACATCTGTTTCATTTCTCTTGTTTCATAAGACAAATTAAGTACTTACAGTAAAATAGTTTTTGATGCTGGTATTCTGTTCTCAGTTCGATAGGAATGATATTGAAGTCATTTAACCAGGATTAGAGCTGACCTTAACATAACAGCCAATAATCTTTTCTCTTCTAAACCCATTATTCATTATCCATGTCAGTAATTCCCATGGCAGGCTGTGGTAGTTCATTGTTTTGTTTTATTTGATTCACCTACAGAGAGCATTGAGACAAGCTGCTCTTTCTGCCTTCAGAACATTTGGAAGGGATTTTATTGTGCTTTATTTATTTTATTTATATTTTTAGATTAAAAATCCCTTCCTGGCACCAACTTAGCATTTGATAGCGACTTTTGTAAAATCAGGATCATGGCACTGTTGGTATTCATTAATGTGTTTAATGCAGTGTTAATGCATTGGTGAGGTGGTGTGTATGTATGCTTTCCCAAAGGCTCAGTGTCATCTCCTCAGTGAGGAACAGGCTTGTAGATTTTAGGATTTTGCTAAAGAGAGCAAATCGCTGATTAAGTGTTCCCCTACAAGCGCGCAAGGTCTCTATAGGAAAGGTACTTGGAATGTATCATCAATAATCTCTATAGTCCTGTAATGCCTTTCAATCCCCAATTTTCAGTGCTGTCACTGCCAGTTCAGGTTTTGCTATCCCTTTAAACTAAGCCATACCACAGCTGTCCTTACCCTTTCTAATCCAACACAGCCATCAGCTTCTTTTATTGGTTCTTAATGTCAACCTTTTGCCGTATTTCTTAATGTATGTGCAGTTGAATAGAGTTTATCCTGCTGCTAAGCGAGGGAGAGAAAAGCTTTACAACTTCTAAGCTGCTATTCTTGTAATTTTACCATCAACCTTGATTTTAACCAAGATGTTAAAATACATAATAATGCTACTATTTTACACAAAAATTAAGTCTGGGCAATAATTATTGTAAAAAATGATTGCTATCACTGTGATTTAGTGAAATCAGAGGTGGTATGGAGGTGGTTGATAAAAATAAAAAAGCAGTCATGTTGTAAGGACTGCTTTTTATTATTCTTTTATTTTTCGTAGTCTCATTCCACAAATTACTGTGGTCCAAATTAATGATCCCCATTTTTCCTGGTGCTATGATAACGTGCAGTATGTATTGAGTTTCTAACAACACTGAATCAATTTGAAGTGCACTGATGCTTATATGGAATTTCACAGCAATAAAGCTGTCAGGGTTTCAGTCTCTTTTTCTGTCATGCCCCGTTTTAGTTTTCATTTAATCAGCTTGTTCTACTCTGTCCTTTGTTCTGTTTCCTGACACTTTTTTTTTGCCACACCTAATTACTCACATCAGCATGTGTGTGTATACCCTACAGACTAAGGCTGTGAAAAGATTTTCTAAACCTGATGATATAATTAACTGAAGAAAACAAAAATACATTCAAGACATTTGCACAGAAACGGCATAAAATACAATGTTGGATTTCAGTTGGGAAAGTTGTTAGACTCGCCACTGCTGGGGGTTAACGCAGCACTAGTCACATGTATTCTGTGTGAAAGCAGGTCTGTGCTGTAGCTGTAAGCTTTAGATACTCTGCTGGTATCTGTGGTAACTGATTTGGCCTGCTTTAACATGGGAATATAGTGGATTGATTTGACTGAACAGTTGAAGGTATTCAGTCCCAAGTTATAACATCTGAACAGGTTGTTAGCAAAAACAAGCTGGAGGTGATGGGTCAACCTTGGCTGTGATAACTGAATGATAATGAAGATATTTTAAGATAATATCAAAGCTTTTTCTTAGGTTGTTAGAAATTTAGCTAAATAGCTACATTTATCAAAATGGTTTAACCTCTTGTTAATGTATTTTGGTATTTGAATGGTTTGAAATTGGCTTGATTTGCTATTCTTGACAGCTATGCTGTAAAACGCTGTTTTTTTGGACTGCCAAATTGTCTTTGAACCTTTTGTTCTAAAGCTTTCTAGCAGCTTTCTTTTGTATCTTTTATATATTTTTTCAGCAAGTTTTAATTTTTTGTTCTAGTGTAGTCCTGGCTTTGTTTCGGATTGAGGATAGGCAACATTTTTGCCTGTTTTTTTGTGTCATTAGCTTAAATTTGTTTACTTCTAATTAATTTCAGTGTATTCTTTTCCTGCAGCCACTACAACACTAGGCCTGGCCATTGTTAGCAGTTGGGACATAACCTTGCCTTTAAAAATATAGCATGTGATGGGAATTGCACAATTATAGACAAAAACAATTCCTATTCATTGGTACTTTATGTTTGATGCAATACACAAGTACACACGTTTAGTTTAGCAAACAAAGACTTTAGTTTATTTCTACTATCTACAATCCAGACCACTTCCAATGTCCCACAACCAGAGGGCTGGTTTGAAGTACGACAGGCTGCACATTTTAAAGTTTGTATTTATTTTTTAAACACTGGCACACGGATGAAAACCTCGTGGTCATTTTTCTGCAGCAGTCTAATAATCCAGTAGCTAATTCTCATCCAAACGTTGCTTAAAATTTCAAGTATACAAAATATTCCTATTTCCCAAATAAGTGCTAAAAGTCATACCATTAGCCATTGCTGGGCACGTTCACCTGCTTTTTCTCCCTGAGGATTTTATCTCATGAGATCACTCCTGCAACCTTAGGGCAACCACTGATTCTCTAATGATTTGTGCATTTGCTATTTGTACACAGAGTAGGTTAAGGTGTATAGGTCTCCGTTCACAGAGCCCCTAGAGAAGTCACTAACTACAGGGAACAAGGTTCTGCTCATCTTTTCCCCGGAGCTGGCTCATTCTCATCCGGATCTGGGCTCATTCCAAACCTTTTCATGGGTTCACAGCATAACAATCCAGTGATTAAGTCTGATCAGCAGTGTTTGAGCAAAAGGATTTGGTCATGCTGTCTGAATTGATGATTCCCTCGTTTAGTTCCCTGTAGGGATCCAGCTTCTAAATGACCTCACCTCCCTCCCCTAAAAGCTGCAGTGATCAAAGGCAGGGATGTCTTTCTATCCACTCAGCGGAAATCGCTTGAGTCCAGAGTTCAAGCCACACAATTAATAAAGATGCTTTGAAGTTCTCTTTTATTACATATAGGGTAATTCAGATAAGATTATACCCATCCACGAGCATGAATTAGTGAATACAGTACAGGCCAGGCACTAGAAGACACTTGAAAACAGTCACCCGGGGTAGCACTCTGCTGCAGCAAAGTGCTTTTAAACTAATGTTATTACTGTAATAGTAATAAATAAAACATTTGTTTTTAGAGAGGTCAAAAAGATTTGATTATTTTTGTCTCATCTTTGATTTGTATAAGTTTGAGGGGTTAGAAATTATTATAAATTTTGCTTATGTTAAGTGGAATCTAGCCTTTATATTACATTAAAAACTCTAGTTTAAACCTATTGCACTTCACAGTAAGCATACAGGAATTATCATGCTTTAGTACATGACCTCTTGAATGAAAATGCATTCATTAATTCATGTAAGACCTCATGCATGCCATAATGGAAAAACAATAAAACAGACAAATAAAATAAACAAATAAAATGTCAATCATTATAGTGATTCATGCACTTCATTTTAAACTTCTCCATGAAGAAATGTTGTCTTGTTATGAAACATTTGGAATTTAACAGAATCCACATTTGCTGCTGTTACTGCTCAGTTTTCTAGCTTGTCCCATTAACTGCAGACATGATTAACATGATTAACAACTCATGAAATTTGTCGCTTCTAATGTGCTGTTGTAGCATTAAAGCATCTGTTAACCGATGTGTACATAAATTGATGAACTATGAAGTGTAGGGACTGCATATGTTTATGAGGTTTTACAAGAGTTAATAAAAGCATTTTCAAGTGTGAGGTCTTGCTTGTAGTTACATTTGTTACGCTCAAATATAGAGTGGCAGAGAAGTCTGTCTTTTCAGTGTCGCATATTTAGGATTAGTTTTATATTTAGCTAATTTAGTGCTTTGTAAAAAAAAAAAAAAATCTGCTGTTATAATAATGGCAATAAATTCGATACCTTTATGGCTGCAGTAACAATTTTTTAAGCCAATTATCTGTTCTGTTTTTTGTTTTTCTTCTAGTTACCCATGTGAGTTTCTTTGTTCATGCTATCTGTTAGTGATTTAAATTACTTATACAATACCTAATGAATGACTCATTCAATGTATACATATTGTATATTTTTATACCCAGTTACATGTACAAAAAGAAGAAACAGCTGCTGTTAATTGGCATATATATTTATTGTCTCACATCTAGGTATCTTCCTACAACGTAAAACAATAGTCAAGCTCATTACTTGTTTCACACCTGGCAATTAAAATTGGCTTTGATGCTAGAAAAGTTTTTCCCACCCACAGCTTGGCACAATGCAGCTATTTTAGCATCTTATTCACTCTAGTATTCACATTCAGTCAATGGAGATGTCGCCTCTTTTGGTATTTACCCCACATGCTTCATCACAAAGGACAAGATATAACCTGATGAGTGTGACCTTTCCATCACACTGGGTAATTGTGGCAAAAATGGAAGATGACTTTTTCCTACATCAACAGGATAGGTGATTAGTTGCCTGGTAGTTTCTTTTGGGGGGGGGGGGGGGTTTTTTTTAGC
>VVHJ01004750.1:15499-26465 GCA_015107715.1 Tylochromis polylepis | reverse complement strand
GATATAATACTGTTCAATAATACTGTTTTAGAAGGCAGCATGGTGGCATGGTGGTTAGCACTGTTGCCTCACAGCAAGAAGGTCCTGAGTTCCATTCCACCATCAGGCCAGGGTCTTTCTGTGTGGAGTTTGCATGTTCTTCCGGTGTTTGCGTGGGGATCACTCCCACAATCCAAAGACATGCAGTTAGTGGGGATAGGTTAATTGGATACTCTAAATTGCCCATAGGTGTGAGTGCGAATGGTTGTCTGTATATATGTGTTAGCCCTGCGACAGACTGGCGACCTTTCCAGGGTGTACCCTGCCTCTCGCCCTAAGACAGCTGGGATAGGCTCCAGTGACCCTGAAAAGGATAAATGGTAGAGAATGGATGGATGTTTTAGAACTGTTCCGCTCTATAAATAAGATAATGAATATCATCAAAAAATATAGCGAGCACAGAAACATTACAGAATAAATAAATAAAACATAGAATATAATAAAAAATGACTTGAAGTGGAGGAAAATAAATCTAGTACATCATGTGTGGAGGAATTCGAAAGAATAAATCAGCTGAATCAGTCTTATCTCTGCACACTCACTCTCCATATTTCAGTCAGAAGGGTTATTAAAACTGGGCAATTCACATCAGCACCAATCAGACTCAGGCATTCAGCTCTATCTATCTTGAAGCGCCTAGCCTAGTTTTTCTTTGTGGACTGAGCAGTTTTGAGCCCAGAGCAATTAAACAAACCCACTAGCCCTGTCAGCGAATGCAATGAATGCAATGAATGCAATGAATGAAAAAAAGAAAAAAAAACACCACTGAGGAGATGTTTCTTTTTTTTTTTTTTACCTTCCAGCCTCCATTCACTGCATCGTTTGCTTCTTCTTCTTTTCCCTCTTGTCAAGAAATGACTGAAGGAGTGATTAACTGCTGAAATCCGTCCACTGGCCTCCCCTCACACACATTCAGGGACACACACACACACACAAAACTTCAAATTCATCATTCATGTTTCATGTGAGAGGGGGTTGAATGTGACGGGGTGCTATTTGGAGAGCCCAATTTCCATGACAACAGGTCTGAGGATTAGGGTGAAAAACTGTCATGCCAGAGCAATTGTCAGAGCACCTTGAATCAGAGGAGCACTTAAGAATGAAGGGAAGGAGGAGAGGACGGGGGTGGAGATGGGAGAATTTGGGTCGGCTGGAAGGATCAAGGGAAGAACGAGGGAATGGGTAATGATCCTCGTGAATATCACTTCACCCCCACATCTTCTCTCACTGTAAGTCACTATGGAAAACAGGTAAAGCCCTATAATGCGGATGTAAATGTATGCAGCGGTACGGTATAAGCAAAGTGAAGAAAGATAAACAGCAGTCAGCGAAAACAGAAGAGGAAAGATGGGCAGGAAGAGGGAATAAGGTAGAGGAGAAAATTGTAAAATGTGAAGCAACTCTTTGTTGGTTAAGAAGCCTAAAATAAAAAGCAAATGACATTTCCCTCACACTGGTGGGCACTGTTCTCTGGCCACTGTGTCTTCGGTTTCACTGCAATTTAATATTGCTGCTGGCTCTTTTCCCATGTCTTGATTGTTTTCTGTGTTAAAGTTTTTTTAGATACAACCGGAAATGTTTGGACTGTGACACAGTTTTCATAATCTACCCTCTGTGTGACACCAAAAGTAGATTTGAAAAGAAAACAATCACACCAGTCCCCCTTTTTTTTCAAAGGCATAAATATAATTGGAAAATAATTTAAAAGCTGTTTCACGGACACATGTTTTTTTTATTCTTTCAACACATATGAGTGGTTAGGAGGGCTGCCAGGAAAATGACTCTTTTCTCTAAAAAGAACTGCACAGCTTGTAGGTTTGCAAAGTTGCATCTAAACAAGCTTCTTTTGCACAGACGAGACCTCAGTGGAGATTTTTTTGCCATAATGCACAGCACCACGTTTGGCAGAAACCAAACAGCATATCAGCACCTCATACCAGCTGTCAAGTACAGTGGTAGAGGGGTGATGATGTGGGCTTGTTTTGCAGCCTGAGAACCCGAGAACCTTGCAATCATTGACTCGACCACAAACACCTCTGTATACCAAAGTATTCCAGAGTCAAATGTGAGGACATCTTACTAGCAGCTAAAGCTCGGCTGAAATTGGGTCATCCAACAGGACAATGATCCCAAGCACAGCAGTACCGATTGAACCACTGTTTTGAAACCGTAAGAGAGCTGTGCATTAAAAGAATTCCTGCAAACCAAAATGTACTGAAGCAAGGTTAAGAAGAAGAGTGGGCCAAAATTCTTCCACAACAATGTGCGAGACCAATAAAGCCATACAAAAAACAAAGTTATTGCTGCTAAAAGTAGCTCTATAAGCTACTGAATCATGAGGTGTGTTTAATTTTTTCAGGACTGCATAGAGAAAGCCATCTTTTTCACATGTTTGTGCAACATAAACACTATGAACACTGAAGTTACACTGAATTGTTGTGCTAATCAATTGTGTTTACTGTGTTCACATGGCCTAACACTAACAGCTGGACCAATCACAGTATAGATGCAGTCTCCCACAACATGTACCTTCTTTTCTGGGTTACAGAATAGGGTACACTGCTATACTGCAGACTTAATGGCGTGCAATAAATCATCAAGCTCAAGGGTTCAAAAACAAATCTATTAGAGGAATAGCAGGAGCATTTGGAGTGCATGAACAGTTTTGTTATGGGACTTTATTGTATATGTTGACAATGACCCAAAACATCTTGCCAAAGTGACCCAGGAGTTTTTATAATACAAAGAAGTGAAATTTTCTGCAGTGACTGAGTCAGTCCCCTGAAGTCAATCCAGTATCGAGTTGCATTTTGTGTGCTACTGAAAAAAGTAAAAGTGAAAAGATCCACAAGCAAACAACAGAAGACAGCTCCGGTAACAGCATAGGAAAGCATTACAAAGGAGTAAACCCTTTTTTTTTCAAGCAATTTTCATGGCTTCAGGCAGACAAATTATTTAAAAAATTAATATTTCATTTTTGTTCACTGTAACCTTCTCTGGTCCCTTGAAAATAAGTGACTGTGCATGAAAACGGCTGTAATTTTTCAATGGTTATTGCAATATTTTGTGCTCAGAATCTTGAATTAATGCGGAATGATTGTTGTTTGATTTTAGTTCTAATGTAAGAAGAAGAAAAAAGACTATTAACATAGATAGCCAGAATTATAAAAATTGTGCCATGATCCAAACATTTCCAGAGCTTATTGTAGGTAACAATAAAAAAATGAATAAAAATGGCAAAGGTGGTTTTCCAGTAGGGGAAAAAAATCAAAAGCACTACAGGTCATATAATGCACACATTTATTCTCATCACACTACATTTTAAGTGACACATATCTGTGTATTAGCTTATGAAAACTGTGCTGCGTGATAGGTGTGCTTGTAACGTCGAATTTTCCACGTCACTGACAAATTTCATGTTGGCTTCCCTCTTTAGCAGATGAATGTGAAAACAGTGTGATCAGACTTTAATTATCTTTTTATTTTCCACTTTCATGTCTAAAAAATCCAGATTAATATGGTGTATTTATCTGTGATGATGCATCTTAGTGCAACATGTAGCGCTGCCACATGTGTGCTGAAAAGAATGATTCCAGGTGGGTGGGAGATGGAAGGAAAACACTTTCTTTACCTCAAATGCGAACACGACCATGAAGAATTCTCAGCTGCAAAAAGTAATTTTAGGGACGCTTCGTGAACCTGGAGGAGACTGGAGGCAGGTTATAGAAACACCTTGACATTTTAAATTTGTTTCCTTTGCTTCGCCTAATCTTGCGACGACAGAAGGATCGCCTCCCACTTTCATAGCCGCTTTTCAAAGCTGAGCCAGAGAGCAGAATCGCTTTGTGTGCGCACGTTGCATGTGGTTTTCTCCAGGGCAAATTGTCAGTCACTCCTCATAAAGTGTATAACTAGTTTTATACGTGTGTTAATTTTATTTTTACATTTGCAAAAACAGTTCTCTTACGTTTGGCATGGAATTGGTTCTTTCATGACACTGAACCTGCCTGCAGATTAAGAAGACGTGAAGTGTGTCATTCACAACGGGGTCTTCTGCGATGATCAGTTTTGTTTGCCAGCTGGCTTCAGCTTCTCTCCAATTAGCTGTTCTTGAGCAGATTTTGAAGATAGCAAGCGGTTCATGTTCATCTTAAAACATCTGTGTTTTTCTTTTAAGTGTATCCAACCTGTAGACACTTTTTCATCTGCTGCAAAGTGAATGCTAACTATGTCAGTGCATCCTGTAACTTCCACGTTAGACTTAACATTAGACAGTGACTTAAAATGCACATCTATCACTGAAGCAGTGACTAAGGGAAACTTCTCGCTCCCTTGAGTGGTGCGTTGACATTTTAGAATACAGTGCATCAGTTCATTGCTCCAGGAGAAGAAAATGGGAAACAATTATTCATTTGTGTAAAACAGGAGAATTTAAGATGAAGACTGTTGTATATTTGCAATATGTATGCAAACAACATGAATCATCAAATTATGGTCATCAGAGGAACAAGGTTCATGATTATGCTAACAAAGGAACCCCCTCAGGGCACTATGGATGCATCCATCTAAACGGACAATGACCTGATGAAACACAGAGAGCAGTGACATCGCCGCCGTGATGCACTCAGCTCCAGTGTCAACCCTTTAGCCCGCGCACATGAGTGAGAGCAAGAGAAGATTGATGGGAAATTAAACAAGGCCATCAAATTAACAAGATGTGCTTTTAATTAACAAGAAACCCACTTTACACTTACTGGCTCAATCACATTTGTTAATAAATCTCATAAATATCCTTTTTTTCATCTTCTTTCTAGCTTAGTAATCACCAAGTCTTGCATTAATCAACAAATGTACTGATCAGCAGGTTTACTGCTATTTTCTCCAATAAGTCAATAATGTACTGGGTGACCCTTAAAAAGGAAATGAAGAAAGCAAATCCATTAGCTTTAATGTATTATCACGTCATATTAGCACAGCTGGGCCTGTCTATGCTGCTGCTGCTGCTTCCCGTTCTGAATGTGGAGTAGAGAGTTAAAAGCAACAACGGAGTGGATTGTTCCAGAGTCACATGACCCATCAGGAGATTAAAAGGGAAGATGTGGTACTGTTACTGTTACTGTACAGCGCTATACCGTACATACTGTCCCTCTGCAGAGATAAGAGGGAAGTGTTTCCGGACAGCTCAACATCACACGCGAGACACAAAGAAGATCAGTGTGCATTCATTGTACAGTGTGCATTTCACCACATACAGAAAATTTCTATTAAAAATCATGCATCTCTAAACTTCTGTGGTAAATTTTTGTAGATCCCATGACGTAACCTACGTAAGTGGCTGACGTAGTTGGCGGCAGTTATTCTTGTGCCCATGTATTACGTGTTAATTACTGTGTGGTCGTGTCCCAGTGTTTTATATATGGTCACAGCCAATAGAAACAAAATAAAACGCTGGCACTTTTTCCTCCTGGATCCGCTCTCTCTCGATCATTTGTTTTTTCATGGGTATATATTTTTGTTTTTCTACTCTTCCAATAGTTTCACCCCAAGGAATCTCTTTGAGTCCTTATATTGATGCTGTGATTATTATGCCTTATATTGAGATGACGATTGTTATTCTGTCACAATACATTCAAAAACTGTGGCAAAAGAGTAGTCAGAAATGCACAGGAGGAATTGATGACACAGAACAGGCCCGACGTGTGGTTACATTTCAAGGGAGGTGTATGTTGTAGGTTACATCAGTTTCAGAGGGGTTTGCGGTTACGGCGTAGCTATGACGTAGATTTCCTGCTGAAGTATAAATGCCCAGTTTGTCACTTCCAACACAAATCTTAGCATCTTTAGCTCGGTTGTCTATATTTTTGCACCCATGTAACGTAACTGTACTCACTAACATGTTGAAAACTTCGTCCTTTACTCTTACTGGTCTCACTCTATTGTGAAGTACTCCTGGCTTTCTTCTCTGTCCACTCCACCATGTCTTCACCTCTTTTCTGCACAGCCTGTTGCTATGGATGCTTCACCCCCTTCACCACATTTAGTCCTTGAAACCCAACCATTCTCTTTCTGACTTTCATTACTATTCTCTCCAGGCTCTCCTAAACCTGTTTCCTACTCACACTACAGATCATTAAAACAAACATTATAATCCACTGAGATTCTTGGCTGACTTCAACCTGTCTATCACCCTGGCAAACAGGAGAGGGCTTACAGCCAACCCCCCATGTAATCCCCCCTCCACCTTGAACCCATCTGTCACTCCTAGTGCACACCTCACCACCGTCTCACTGCCTTCGTCCATATCCTGCACCAGCTTCTCTGTCAGCTGAATTCTTTTCTGTGATACGACACCTCGTCTCTCTGCGCTCTGTCATGTGCTCTCTCTTAGCCCACAACAACAGACCAACTCCTTCTGGCCTTCTCTATCCGCCTTTAGAGTTCTCCCATCAGTACAGCTTTTTCCTGGCATGAAATTATACTGATCCTCACTAATTTTAACATCTCTTCTAGTAATCTTTCCTTATAACCTTATGCCTTTATAGTATGAAGTGTAGAATAGACTTTCTAACCAGATTTGTAACAGATCAGCCACTGTGTGGTAACTGAAAAAAAGGAAAAGAACTATATTTCCATTTAAAGATTTTTGAAAACCAGTGGGTAGGAGGTCAGAAGATCAGCAATATATCTTGACGCTGTCAATTATATCACCTTAAAAGTAAGCAATACAATTTTAAAGTCAGTTCCACAATAATCTGGGATCTATAGTGAAGTGACTTTAAAACCACTCAGATGTTTTCTCTCCTGCTGGACTTGCTTATGAGTCTGGCTTAGTTTAGTTTAGTGAGGCTTTGCTGCATAATGCACAAGAGCACTCCAGTGATGTAACAAAGATTAAATGAATGTATGAACTGCTATTTTTAAATTGTGGCAAGTACATCTTGATGCATGCTCAATCATCCAGGTAAGTAAATCCCAAAAAAGTTGATTCTGTTCATCTGGACGTAGCATTTTCAGTCGGAGAAACATTTCGTCACTCATCCAAGTGACTTCTTCTGTCTCAGCTGACTGCAGGTCCTCAACCTGTAGTCAGCAAGTACATGTAGAGCAAGTAGATGTAGCAAGTACATTTTATTTTTACAATAGATTTTTGAACCACTTTTTTTTTCTTCAGGGAAAATATGATTGGATAAAAAGTTAAAGGTCCAAACTGAGATGTTTTTCAAAGATAGGGATAGGGAGGACCACAATGGGAGAAATGCGATCAGGAAATAGCCATTGTTAGCTTAGAAGTCAAAACTTTGAAATAATGGTCATGTTAGAAGTAATAAGGTAATAATACACTTATAACAAATAGAAATGAGAAAGATGACCTGATAAGAATAACGTTATGTAACTCGCGTCATTAGCCCTGGAGATGTTTATGTTCAGTCAAAGATGAGTCATCCATGTTGAACTCACTCAGGAGTTTTCCTCCAGAGAGCATCACTCCTGTTCATGTGGTACATTAGGAACACTAACTTATTGATGAGGCCCCAGTCACAGGATCATCAGGAGCTCCCTGTGTTCGGCAGACAGTCTGTTTCCCCGCCATCTTTTCACAGAGCTGACACAGTGCCCTTTGAAATGAGCTCACACGAAACTGCCAGTGGAATCAGACTTCATGAATCTGTTCCAGTACAGCCCAGAGGACGATAAGCAAGGTGTTAAAAATAAAAACAAGAACGGGAAAGAAAAGGCTGTAAGACCAGCCTTTATCATCCCATCTAGCTCTAAAAGAAAAGAAAAATCCTCTGGTAGCAGATCAGCTAAAGATCTCCATCCATCATCCCATTAGAGGGGGGGAGAGTCCCCAGATTTTCAAGAACAAATTAGATTACTGTTTGATATGTAATGGATAATTGCATTTATCAGCGTTTTTAATGGTATCAGTTACATGCTGAAGAAGCAGGTGGAGAGCTGCAGAATTCACTGCTCCAGCCTTTTAAGTCTTTTACCAACCAAAGTACACATTAAGTCCATTATGCACAAGAAGGAGAGAAACTGACAAACAAAGGCTTAAAAACTAGCTTAATTAACCGCCATTAAACCTCATTTAAAAATGTGAAGGTATATTGTTTGTCCACTTAGAGTCAAGCACACTATCTGTACAGGCAGAACTGATCATTACCAGGGTTTGCTTCTGTTTTTAAGCTGCTCTTTCTCATAATAGTATGATATTTGCATGTTTGTTTTTTAGACTTGCACACATATTTGCACATTTGATTGATTGCTGGCCTCAGTGTACTTGCGATTCAAAGCTGCGAGGCACAGGAGTATTCTTGCAAGGCCAAATTGCCATGTCCTCATGATGCAATCGGTGAAACTACCTTGCAATATTCCAAAATTAGACTATTCCTGAAACTCCAGAATTTTGTTCTATGTGGATGCCGATATTTTTGGTTTTATGATACAACTTGATGAAAATGGAATTTCACAGAATGAAAAAAAAAATGCATTTGCTTCATTTTGGTGATTAAAGAATTTCATGGTAAAATCTTTTCTATATTTTGCAGTATTATGAAATTGAACTGTATACTATTCAAACATGCTTACTAGTTGTGTTTTGCCATATGAGAGCTGAAATATGGGACTTTGCAGGAGTGCTCGAATTTTTTGTTGTTGTTCTTTTTAACTAGCCAATACTCATTTTTCGATGTATGTGTCCCAAATTACAGATCCCAATTCATTTGGGATGATAATGAGAAAAATCGGTGAAAATTTCAGGCTTTTATCTTTAAGTGTTTGAGCTGTTCATGTTCAAGCACTGCCCCAGATTTCACTGTGGGGAAAAAAATGGCCTGAAACTGGGTCAATGGACGAGATTTCAAAAGAATATATGTTGAAAACTTGCTAGATTTCACAGTGCTCAACATATATGTTCAAACTTTGGACCATACATTTTTATTGGAGACGGTTGAGCAGAAAATATTCTAAAAATTTGCTGACTCGAGATGGAATGACTCTATATTCCGTTAATCCCAGCAGCTTTTTGAGCTAGGAGCTCTGGGATTTGCGCTCTTTGACCTCTCTATAGCTACCACTGTCATAACTCTTAAAACCTTCAGGTTATGTAAAGCTCTAGAAAGAGTGCTGAAGGCAGCACTTGGTAGCACTTACAAAGACATTAGTAGTCCATGGTGAACAAAGAAAGCCTATTGGTAACATAAACTGTGCTTCGAGATTGCTCATGCTTTTGTCTTCTGTTGAAAATGTCTGAGCACATTTGTTTCAAGCTAAACCAGAGAACCACTCTCTCCCACTTTGAGATATGAGCTTAAACAAGGCAAAAGGTCATTTGATAATGGTCCTCTCCTCCACAAAGAAAGCTGAATTTCCATTAGAACTTTTTGAAAACATTCCCATCGAGGTAGTTACAACAAATGAGGAGTCAGCCACCATTTTAGTTACTTCTGCCTTATCCAGAGACCATATACAGTCAGAGCTAACACAGTAACAAAAACATACACACAGTAAGCAGCTCTGGCTTTGTGCTCCACACATAGCCAAGAAGGATACTAAATGAACTTGCTTTCCCACTGAGATTAGTGCAAATGCTCAAGGAATTAAAGCTTCCCATCTCTAAGCTCCAAGCACACACACATATACTAGAACAGCAATTCCAATAATGCTTGTCAAGTAACAATAGGATTGGACTAGCTCCAAAATAGTACTCATGCAAATAAAAGAGCAGCTTGACTTGTCCTTACTGGTACTTCTGAGAAAAAGCAGAAGATTGGTATATTAATGATTTCCCTCAAAACCACCAGTGATATATATATTTCTTCCTAATGTATGATATATTTTATGACCTGAAAGCGTTACAGAGAGAATACCGTCATCCCGAGTTAACGTTAATGTAAGAATGGTATTCTTTTGCAAGTCAGTCCCAGTTTCTCCTGAGGGTAAATGCCTGTAGGTGCTTTATGTAAATTCCTTCCACAATTATGCTTCCATACTCATACGTTTACAAACATGTGCTCTACATGTCAGGTAGCATTTTGCTGCTCTTACTGTAAATGGCATCCCACGCGACCCTGCTGTGCATTTGAGCGCACATCTTTATATTCTCAGGAAATATTCTGACGAAATATTTCAGAATTATGATTACCTCCCTCTCATGTCTTTCATGCCCTCAAGGAAGACAATCTAGTTTCAACATAGCAAAATCAAATCTGTGAAGTCTCACTGTGAGATTATATTGCCCGAGTCTACAAGAAAATACCTGCAGTAGTTCAGTGGAAGTCTGTCTTGTGCAATCATGGACGCACGATTGATATGTTGTTCCAATAATATAAACAAGCATTTTTACAGTTCCTGATAACTTCACAGTTCATGATTTCTTGTTTTTTCTTTAATGCAAAGCATAACATGCCAAAGCATGCTTTTCATTTTTACAATGAAATCGTGCAGCGTAATAACTGCGGTGGCTGGGGTTTTTCGGTGTCCAGCTGTAACCAAATCTTAAAAATTATTCTTTAAAATATAGTTGTTTGAGAAATTCTCTCATTTACATTTTGCCAACACTTAGAAGAAAGGACTGAATGATGGATTGAAAAGAAAAAAAAAGAAGAAGAAGAACAGTGCAAAAATGGCTACCTTGACTTAATCCAAAGGGAATATAATACAGTAGGTATATAATAGGTATACAAAGTGGATTATGCAACCTTATATGATTATTCTGTGCAAATCTTTCTTTTTCAGTTTTCTTCTTGATTCGTTTTTTCACCCAAGAAGGCTATGCCCTTTTTGATGATATAATTGGTTTGGGCAACCATTATTCTCCTCCAGACATGAAATGGAGCTGTTAGTCATCCAAATCACACCTGTCGGCAGACATTATTTATTGCACGACAGACACCCCCCCCCCCCCCCCCCCTTTATAGACACA
>VVHJ01004749.1:3092-17133 GCA_015107715.1 Tylochromis polylepis | reverse complement strand
TTTTTTTAAATCAACTTAGTGGCCTTGAGAGGAATTGCGCCTAGAGGAGCTCAGAAGTGATTTCAGTATAAAGTCATGGTGCTTGCCACTTGGGACAAATGGAAACAGCTAGCTGATGGTGTGTGACTGGGAAGATATTTGTGCACCTGGACCCTGCTGCCTCAGCAACAGTGCTATAGGACAGGCATGTTAAACACCACATAGAGCCCAGAGCTCTCACACAGGTCTTTCCATCTGTCTCATCTCCAGTTAATAAAAACCTGGACTGATAAGCTGAAAATATGCATTACAGCACTTTGGGAACCAGCCATTTCACTTTAAGACAATACCAGGCCAAAAAGAGCGGTTCAATTTCCGCCTTCATTAATCTAATCTGAAAATGAGAAATGATTTGATGATGGCACTACTGCTGTTTTGCATTAAAACTCTACCTTTACGCCTTAGACATGTATGCAAACAGGCACATTAAGCATCACAGAAGGATGCTAAGGGATAAAGTACGTAAGCACTCTTTGGCGGGATGCAAAAAGGCATCTTTCGTTTTAGGCCGGCATCAGATTGAGCCTTCAGATATACTCAGTTTCTCCAGCCTTTGTATGAAAATGTCTCTGCAACAGCACTCCTTCATTCCCTCCCTCACTCTCTCCATCCTTCTCCCCTTTCTCCCTGCAGCCTTCCAGACAGATAAATGGGAGGGGGTCAGACTGAATGAGGTTTTCTCGAATGATCCTACTTCCACACCAGCAAACCAATTACCATGACTAAGATAAACCCCTATAGCACCCTTTCCAACCCCCCACCCCCCCACACACACACACCTCCCCACACCTCTTTCCAGGCAAAAAGAGACAGCCATTGTTGTGGCTCTGCATTTCTGCCACTGCCCCTAGGGGTAGAAAAAAAAAGGCAAAAGTCAGCCTGTACTCACTTTACTGCCTCTCCAACATGACATGAAGGCACACATAAGTGCAAACCACAAAAACACAGAGCTGCATTTTCTCAAAAAGAAAAAAAAAATGACATTTTCCATCCAGCCACTTCATTAGCATCTTCCCTTCTGTATCTTAAAACTGAGAAATGTCACGACCATGCCTGTGGGCTATAAGTCGCAGCGCTGTGTGATGAGTCGGTCTTGTTTTGGTGCCAAACTCGGGGGCCAGAGACCAAAGCAGCCTTGATTTAAATTTCTTGCCATACTTGCACTAAGTTTATAATTAATGCCTTGATAAAGGTGCCCTTTCAGTCTCTCTAAAATGTTGAAAATGAACTATGACTTTATATAACATAGATTTA
This sequence comes from Tylochromis polylepis, assembly GCA_015107715.1. Taxonomy (NCBI): domain Eukaryota; kingdom Metazoa; phylum Chordata; class Actinopteri; order Cichliformes; family Cichlidae; genus Tylochromis; species Tylochromis polylepis. The sequence continues at coordinate 15,840 of VVHJ01004749.1, read as the reverse complement.
GTTATTTTCATGTGGAATTTGAAGAACAGAAAGTTTCTTCAGCAAATAGAAAAACACTTCCATGCAACGCTAAATCAGGGAGCACTTTTAGTTACTTGCACTTGTGAGTTCGTTTAGCTAAATTTATGGTGTTGATTGTGCTGACTCTTTTTTTCTGGCAAGTGCTTCGGAGAAAAAAAAAAGTAATTTCCTTTAAAAAAAAAAATCAAAATAAAAAAGGAAAAATAAAGCTGTAGTGACATGGGTATACTGCCACATTATCAGTGAGAAGATGAAATACCATCCAGGAAATCCAGTTTGAGTAAAATATCTACTACTGTCACACAGAGTCTTACAGCTCTGGAAAGTTGTGGGGCCGTTACAGTCCGGTGGGCATGTCCCTGTGGGATTATGGATGTGCTCAGCATTTTTCACTGAAATCTCCCTCACTGAATATGAGATTTTTGCTATGGTGATATTTTGACCTGATAATGGCTGAAACGGTCAGGGGTCATCATCCTCCAGGATCTATAAATATCCAAAGCAAATTTCACTGAAATCTACCCTCCAGAATCGAAATGATGCATGGATGAACAAACCGCAGAAAAATCGACATCATTACCCTCAGTTCCTGAGGGTAAAGCTGGTAGCTTTGTGAAAACATGGAGAAAAAAAAAAAACGGCATGTGATGTAACCTACAGATATGTGGGTTAAGATTAAGAACACTAATAGCAGCATGGCATAGGTGAAATAAGTGCCAGGTCTGCTGTGGTGTCTTATTTACCTGTCTCTGGAACAAAAAGGCCTATTTGTAGCCTTCTAGCTGAGGGAATCTCCATTTAAAAACTATTGGATATCACTGACAACCATTGCTTATTGTAGTGCAGCTAGCGAGAGGTGCCCCTGCCTCTTGGCAGGGTTACAGCTGCTTACAATACAGATACACCCCTCTGTTCTCAAGGTTAAACTGACCTGAAGACTCTATGTGGGCTGGTGGGCACTTGGCCACACAGTGTTAGCAAAACATGAGGCCTAATAAATCAACTCATTTATCTTTGTAGAGTCCTGCCACATATGGTTTGTCCTGGACAACGCTACAGAATAATGATTAAAGCAGCCTGAAAAAAGTGATAGTTTGAGTGATGATGATTAAACTTAATGGTGTGATTAAGCCGTACTTTGAGAGGGTGGGTTTTTTTTGTTTTTTATTAATATAAAGTATATATAATATACTGTTACTGTTGCAATATAAAGTATTTTTAAATGTACCCCCCCCCCAAACGGCAATATCAAGCATACAAGACAGAAAACCCAAACACTAAGAAACCCATAGTTTGTCTTTAAATATGACAAGAGCAGTTCTTTGTTTTAAAACAAAAAAAAAAGATTTGTTCTTATTCCCACATGAGTCTTATCATTAGTCCTCAGAGTTATGTTGTGCACAATGCAAATGCATAGGGTGCAAACAAAGGTTTATCTCGGGCAAACAAGATGAGCTAAGAGGTACAATTAAACATTTCCTGGAGTGCTCCTGTTGTGCATCAACAGGTGCAAGCCGTGAGCCTGGATTACGTGGAACATCACACAATCAATACTGGAGCCTGTCTGTTTTCAGACCAGCTGCAGGTGCACATTTGGATCGTGAAGAAGAAGAAGCTTCATGCTGACCTCTGCGGGAATCTCTGTCAGTGGCTCCAAGACGACCTAGCTGTGCGGATGATCATAAAAAAAATCTGGACAGCAAACGACCACTTTGGCACTGGAAGATCCTTCAGTCACCAAGATCATCCAAGATGGTGCATGACAACTAGAAGGTTTGCTCAGTATTCACAAGTGTTTTGCATCCCTATTGACAGACCAGGCTCACAGTATCAGTGAGCTCTGCTGTAATATTCTGTTACAGCCATGCAAGTAAGAACACGCAAACAGATGACCTGAACCATGCAATGGCAGTTGGGTGCAAAATATATATATATATATATATATATATATATATATATATATATATATATATAAAATCCAAGAAATTTGGATTCCCAAAAATGTGTGAACGTAGCCCACTGAGAACACTGCTGGCAAAGCAAATTTGAGGATGAGAACTGATGTTGGAGGGTGAAAGGTCACTAACTAGAAGATGGTGGTGTTGCAAGTTTGACAAGTGAAGTAATTGATCATGAGGGACTCCACTCTCCTCGTTGCTCCCTCTAGTCCCACACTGCAAGCTGAAGAAGGTGCTGAGCAATCCTGAAAAGAAGGCGTCAGCAAGATTCTTTGCAACCAGCCAGCGTTTCTTGTATTTATACTCCTCCTGCTCCCTTTTTCCTCTTTTCTCCCTAGAAAAAAAGGACCTGCTGTGAAATGGTGTAATCCAGATGCAGTGACAATGCTTTTGTCTGTGAACCACCAGGGATGTGATTTAAAAAAAAAAGTTTATCTTTTTCATGAACTCAAAGTAGTTCTCATATGCATTTGGATAAAGAGGAAAACTCCACAGCTGGTTTAGATGTGTAAATCATCTACTTGAGGTCTTACGTTATATTATCTAGGAGGCAGTAAAGCTCTAGAGCCTGCCTTTTTGGCACCTGGGACATTCATTAACTATTGTCAACATGATTTAGTGCTCGCCCGCCCTGCTTGCCTTCCATTTGGTTAAGATCATAGTTTAGTAAGCATGACAAACTCCAATTGAAAAGCTTAGACATTTTAATTTGACAACAGCTCATAAAAGCTAACAGCCTCTCTGGGTAGCATGGGATTAATAAAGCTTCCTGAGAGTTCAATCAAGATTATTCCTCGCCTCAGTTCAACTTTTGATGCAATATGTCAGCCAAAGCTGCGGTAATGGGCACCGAAGCCATTGGCTTAAATTCAAGGTCAACTCAGTGAATGGTGATTTGTCTATCACTTACTGAAGAGATGGCTTGACAGTTGCACCGATTTGATACAATGACTCAATGCAGAGGTTCTTGTAACCTTGAAAAAAATGGAAACATTTTCTCCACTTTTCACATAAAAGGATTCTTCAATGAAAAGAAAAAAGCTTTTTGTATTAATTTTTTAAAAAAGCTGTACCATTTGTCTTCTGGAAAAAAACCAAACAAACAAAAAAACCAACGGATACGCAGTGCGTGTTTGCTAATAAAATTTTAAGGCCTCGTTATTTTATCAAAGACACAACCATTGTTATTTTCCAGCATCCAACACATCACATGAGGCCTGACAAACCTAGTGGGAGGTAGGGCTGAATCAAATGAAGCATGAAAACAGTTCGCCCTTAAAAACCGGCTCATGTTTAGGGAGTGAGTGCGCACAGCTGACTGTTAGTACAAGTTCGCTATGATTACGTTCTAATGAAAGCATTCCTGAAAGCGGCCACTTCACATAACATTATATAGATGGTTTGTGCTTTGTGCACAAACACATGCCTGACCCCTTATACAGACATTTCTTCCAGAGCGTCTTTTTCACCCACTTGTAACTGTCAACGCATCTATCCTACTTCAAGTTCCTATTGATAACTGCTATATCTGTCAGTTAATAACTGAGGAGCAGTTGCAGTGACCGCACTGCCTCACATACCAGCACGAATCTACAGTGATTCAAGCTAAGGTGAAAGTCATTGCAGCACGGTGACTCAGTCTCAGCTGGCATCAGCGGGCAACTAGGGTACAAATACTCCTCGCTTTATGATGCCCCACGGCTCCGTTTTTATCATCACAACTGCAATCTTTGTCGCGTTCCCTCAGAAGCAGACTCGCACAAGTACGCTTACTACTCTGAGAGCGTGCTGTAAAATGTTAGGTAATCCATAATGTCCTCTGCTCCTTGTCCCAAATGCTAGTTGTCAACTCTCATTGCTCCCTGAGCTGTAGTATGGCACGCTTTCCTTGCTTGACAGACAGGGAGGTAAATCTACTGTAAATCATGTTTCACAGGAGGAGTTGTAAGGATAAATAAAGGTCCATTTCCCCCAAGAATTTAAATAAACCTATTTATGCACAGGCAGCAAAAAAAAATGTAGTGAAAGGGTTGGATAATATCAATGCAATGAATCAGCGTACTTCATCTCCATACTTCATGTTCTGGTCATGGTCACGGATGAACATATGCTCTACTTGCAAATTAGCGTTTTGTAGGTGGGGTTAAGAATAGAGGTGCTATTTCTCGAGTTAGCTGGCTTGCTACATAACTACACCCATAAAAAAAAAATTTTTTAAAAAGAGAACAGAATGACGGTGACAAGCATGGATCCGACTGACACAGGGTGCTCTCAGTTAACTGCTGAAACCACTGAAAAAAATAAAATGGGCAAGATGACAAGACGTGATTAGGTTAGATTGAGTTTATTAGACTCCATCAGAAAAATGGAGTAGGACTTGGACTTAAAATCTTGATTTTGGAAACTGTATGTACTTCCCAAAACATGGTCTGAATTCCATATATGGTGAAATACAACTTACCAAATGTGCAAATCTAACCATATGCTTTGGTGCTCTACAGTAGCACAGCACATGGGCTCTAGTGGACTAAGCAGTGTTATGCCTGTGTTGCAGAAACCCTCAATTTCATTGGATAATGTACCCCATCAATCCCTGTCAGAGGCAAATGCACTGTAATATATTTTGTATTGGATGTGGTCACTCTATTAGCCCCCTCAGCTTTACATAACCCAGCCATGCTTTGATCTGCAATGGTGCGTTAGGGCAGACATGCATGAGTTACTGCTCCAGCATGAGCCTTCCACAAAATGGCAGCAAAGGGATAGCGGATGGCCCAGCCTGGTCTTACTGCACACATCTCCTTTTATTGCCCTGAAGCGCCACTTTTCTTTTTTCCTACAAATTAATACTCATACTGAAAGAAGTGCGGTTTGCATAATCTGTACCCACCAGTTTCCACTTATTCTGCAACTACTTCTTCCAAAGCTTCTATTGCTGTGGCACGTCTGCACCGAGCATTCCAGGAAACAGCTCTTCATCAGTGTAACCACATATGTGTTATGTTTTTGTATTGATGTAAGTTTAATTTGTGGATATTTGTAGCACTGTGCAAGGTTTTCTCAAATTACAAATTACAACAAAATCGACCTAGAAAGACTGAAGTGAGGACATTTTTTTATGTGTGGAAAGGAAACATCAGCAATCACTGATGAGTGTACATGACAGTGTGATGGGGCAAAAGGAGTCGAGGCAAATCTACTAGCACAGGCAACCAATTTCATAATTCATAATTCAGTTCAATTTTTTTTTATATATTGCCAAATCACAACCACTTTATAATGTAAGGTAAAGAGCCTACAATAATATAGAGAAAATCCCAATAATCAGACAATCCTCCTATGACCAAGCACTTGGCAACAGTGGAAAGGAAAAGCTCCCTTTTAACAGGAAGAAACTTTCAGTAGACCCAGGCTCAAGGAGAGGCAGTCATCTGCCACGACCGGAATGGGGTGTTTAGTTGATACACATGAGGTGAAGATACATTTTTTTTAGCAGCTCATCTAGCATAAATAATCACTTTGATAATGTCTGCATCTTCAAAAAGTCGTAACAGACCAAATTTGTATGTTTAAAGTGAACATGTTACCAAAATGAAAGCTTACCGCTCAGCACCAAAGTTCTTTGGGCCTATTTTAAATGATTATTTTCATTGTGTAGCCCAGAATCTCCATATTCATGAAACTCATTTGTTAGCCGCGGCAACGTCATGCTGTGTTAAATGACAAAAATGAAATAAAAACACTGTAAAAGCCTACAGCTGTTGGCTAGTAAGGCCAGTGGGTAGTTAGTAACTCAAAAGCTTTAAGTCTTTCCCAGAAGCTGGTTCATACCAAAACACTTAAAAATGAGCATCACTCATTTCAAATGAATCTCAGTGTTACTCTTTTTAAAACACTGGATAGACAATCATCCAATATTTGCCAACCTGCGTTAAAATTAAATAATAATTTGCATTTTCTTTTTTTGGTCATTTATCACTTAAAAATGTATTGTGCAATTTACTGACGATGTAGAAGTCTCAAAAACTTTAAAAAAAAACCCTCATGTATGAAATACGATGCTCTTGGCTCTAAAGGGTTAATATTAATTGATCTTAATGAATGTAGTTTTAGCATTAGGACTGAAGCGCGTTCTTTTCTTTTGCACCTCAGAACAAATGTATTTTTTTCTGCCTCGTGCAACTTGAATAGATGCATCAGAATAGCGCTCCTCGTGTTATCATCTCTATGACTCTTGTTCCTATTCTTCCTGTGCTTCTGGATATCTTCTGTCACTGCTGGCTCTGATGATTTTGCATTTTAACTGCAATGCCCCTTTATCTCAACCCTTTGTGCGATTTTACTGGCTCCATTACCTTTTCTCAACAAGCCCATTGTTTGCCAATGTTCTAATGTCTGAATTCGAGTTGTTCATCTATTGTTGCTATGCTGTGTCACTAAATGAGTATGCCTCGCTGACAATACACAATGTTCTGCATATTTGGGCTCCTCAGTTTAAGGATAACAGCTCTTGCCATTCAAATGCAGACTGGTGACACAAGGATACTCTTCATTGTCCTTGCCTGTCACAGAACACTAGTTCCCTTTCTATTAAAAATTCTACCTTGTCTAAAAAAATAAAAATGCAGAACCTTGTCCAATTCTCTATTAAGACAAAAACAAACATCCCTCCTCTTTCATGGTTTTGAAGATCTCCAGACTTAACAAAATGTTAGCAATCTATTAAAGAAAACTCATCATTGCTTGCCAAGTTACTCGTAAATCTTTTCTCTCTGTTCCTTCAGTTCAATTTGACACTTTCTGGGCAACACTCACATCTGCCTTTGTGATTTGGTTGAGTCTCAGCCAAACAGAGGAACTGAATACGCATTAATAAAAATGCTCTGTAATGTTCATCATAATAGACTTGTTTTTAGGCGTAATCTAGAGTAAGAAAGGTTCATTACTGGAGGAAAAGTACAAGTAAAAAAAACACCACCTGCATTACTGGTACAAAGATTCATCACAAAAAGAGCGTATGCCAGCACCACACAACACTTTCTTACTTTTAAGACTCAAATATTACATTCATCTAAACAATTTGAAGAGCTGTAAAACAAAACAGACCCACAGGAAAAGCTTCTCCAGTCTGGTTAATAGAGAAAAATGCATAACCTGGAGCATGATGTGTTCAATTTCAACTTGCATGGCACGTTGGCATGGAAAGTTGACATGGTAGAGAGCAGAAATCCCAAGATATATGTCAGTTTGACAGGGTGTGCATGTTCTTTTCTCTTTTTTTTTGGTAATTTTTTTGTTTTTAATTTCATTTATTTCTTTTTTTTTTGGGGGGGGGGGGTTTTTTTTTTTTTTTTTTTTTTTTTTTTTTATTTATTTATTTATCTACCTTTATTTCCTTAATTGATCTACTTTTTCTTGTTTTTACTATGCACAAGCTTCTACTACCAGGGAATAATAAGAGTGATTATTCATCCATCAACTGTTTAATGAATGCAATGTGTTTGGGGTTTTTTTTGCCTGCACATCATGAGACCACCAACATGCGATTTAAGGTGGCCATGCTCTGTGCATTACTGTCTGATGAAGAGGAGGTGAGCTCAAAATGTTAAAGCTATCATGATGCAACAAATAGGTTAAACTGGAGTTCTGCAGTGTGCCAGCTGTTAAATTTTCACACTGAGAAATTTACATTCTAAAATTATCAAAGGATTTACCTTAATCCAGGAATTTATCTTTTCCCAACCACGGCAAGCAAAAGGTTTCAGTGCATGGGAGCAAACAGCATATGTGGAATTACCTCAAAATGTCATCAGCCTCAGTCTTTAAAACTGTCTTTGAAACTAATATGAGGCAAACCAACTTTAAAACACAGCAGAGGCCTCAACCAGATTGGACTAACACTGTTGTTTTCCCCATTTAAAAACTATTAACTAAAATTATCTGCACCATTCTTCGTTGCAAGCTATTCTTCTCACCCCACTGCTAGCAAATGCAATGCATTTAATTTCACTTAATTTTATGGTACACAGTAAGCTGGCATTTATGGCAAGGAATTATAAAAAATTCATGGCGGGGAAGTGCTTATAGCAGTTTTATTACTATGGTAGCAGTTAAAAAGAGCAGACTTGCATTCTAGGGATTGCCCTATGAGATTATTATCTTCATTATATGCCGTATTTAAACCAACACAGAGAGGAGCCGCTCATCTAAGTGCATTTGTATGTGTAAAAGATTATGCATTTTTAAAGAAGACGAGGGTATCAAGTTCACAGTCAATTTCGCTAAAATGATAGCCTCAGCAAAGAAAAGCATTTGGTAGTTTAAAATTATTTTATAACTAAGTCCCAGATTGGGTATTCAATGAAAAGGCACTTATTTGACTTTTTATTTCTCTACAGTTTTTTTTTTTTAATCGGTCTAAAAGCTAACAGCTTTTATATGTGCGCTTCACTTCCATGTTGTAGAAAACTCTGTGTCAAAATAGGTTGTATTTTACAATTTTAATCACACACACAATTATAAATAATTTAACCTATAATATCATTTAAGCCTGCATGAGTTCTATACATGGATCAGAGTGAACATTATAACATTAATATTGGTATGACCAACTACCTGTTGCTTTAATTAAGTATAAGCAAGTACATTAAAAAACAGAAAATAAGTGCACTTTTATCATTTTCAACAGCAGCACAATTTATTTGTTAATTATGATTATTTCCAAATGTCTCTAAATGTATTTCTAGACGTATAGATGAGACGCGTTTAGTGGTCCTTTGTGAACTCCCAGTGCTTGGCTTTTGTCAGTATAAACCTTTGATTATCAGGAATATATCTGGGTATATGTTTACTAGTGGATACCTAAGTAATAGATTGGCAATAAAGAACCTGCAGTACCAGCAGTTAATCATTGCATGGGGACTGGTCTATTGCTGCAGGTCATGCCAGAGCTTCTTTTCGCTCGGTCCCATTGTAATCGCCTAGATGCCAGGTCAAAATAAGTCACAGACTAATGATGAAGCTCGCAGTTGGTGGGCCTCAGTGGCTTGCCAGTCCTTGACCAGCTTCCTTCTTATGTTGATTTATCCGATAAATTGCTGCTCTCTGCCATTTCACATGCCGACATGAGGGCAATTAGAAATGTGCAGCGGGGAACCTTTGACTCTCATTAACTTAAGCTAGGAAATTTAGGACAGGAAGAGAAAAGCAGTAGATACCTCTGCTTTTCCTGACAAACTCTAGTGTCCCACTCCATTACAACAGAGACATGTCCCTTTCTATATAGGTTGCCAATCAATAACCTATTGGTTTGGCCCAAGTGATGTTATTGCTTTACTTGCACTCCGTGGACTTGGATGAAGATGATAAATTCAGAGGGACTGGAGGGTGTCAGAGCAATTAAGTCAGTTAAAGTAAGCTCAAGTGACGATTCCCATGCTAAACAGGCAAAGCAAACGACCTGAAATAACCCTCACACTAGTGGCTTTGTCCGGTAGGCTCAGCGAGGGCTCTCAGGAAGTCGTCTCTGTGCATAACTTTTCCTCCTGCAGTGTTACGGTAATGACTTAGTACAAGACTCAGCAGCACATCAAGCATGGCGAAAAGTGAAGCACTGATTCCAGCCGCTTGCCTGTTCTCCAGACACTGGTAATATTTATCCCAACAAAGAGTGAGTGATTGAGGCACGCAGCGCACTAATCCCCCAATGCAATGAAATGTCTTTCCCCATGGCAGAATATGCTCATGCAGTCTACTAAGTTTCCACTAATCCACAGATATCACTCTGAGTAAAATGTGCCTTTGAAAAAAAAAAGAAAAAGGAAAAAAAAAGTAACTTTTGTATACCAAAACACAGCAGCCACCTTCCCCCTTTTGGGGGGTCATACGCACGACACCAAAAACTCCTATTAAAAAGCAGATTTGTCAAAGAACAGGTAACAACAGCTAAATGATTTAAAGTGAAAAAAAACCCCAAACTGCTTTACTGAATGAAGTAAGAGCGACTGAGCGAGAGAGAGAAGATGATTCTGATGTCAGGCAGCTGTACTGTACATGCTTGTCAGTATTCATCGAGGTTCATTTACTGTGTCCTTTGTCCAGCAGAAGGATGGGTTTCAATATTTGTTCGCGCAAAGCGAGAGCATCGGTAAATCCAGAGCTTTTTAAAATAGAATCAAACCAACAGAAAATTCTGACATGTCGTTTGAAGCTATTTTAATGGTAATTTTATGCTGCGCTGCTTTGAAATAATTGCTGTCAAAAATGCCACAACAATTTAAGAAGAAGCTCTTTTTTTAGGGGGGGGGGGACTCTGGACACACCGCATTCTACGATGACACAAAGACACGCATGTCAACAGCCACATATGCAAGCAGGTGGACATAAATTAATCTCAAGTTTAGGATTGTTTTATAGTACAAGAGTACCAAACCTGTGAGACACTAAAGGGCTACGACTTTGCAGCAAATGAACCACCGAATGTGTTAGTCTGAGCGTAACATCAGTGCAGTATTGACTGTACCCATTAAAAACTAACACACTGACGAGCTGGCAATTTCTCAAGCTTTCTTCTTGTCCTTGCTAAAGCGAAGAGGATGAGGACAGTAAGATGCTGATGGTTTGTACTCTTGGGACGACAAATATGATAAGCAACTTTCAAAGCAATCTGCTGATTATATTTAGGTAAGTCGTGTGCTTAGGTGCATAAAACTCACTAATCATATCAACTAATATAAAAGATTTAAGGTGCATCAACCAGCATAAAAGTGTTAATGGAAATTAAAGTATTTAATACATGTCAGTAGTGACTAAATTTAATTTTCATAATCAGGAGTCAAGGATGAGACAATTGTCTCGTTTTCATCTATTTTCTTCAGCTTCAGGTTGTTCTCTAAATATGAACATTATAATTGACATTCGTCCTCTGTCTTTGAAATCAAGTGTGGATCAAAGCCCGTCCCTCCTGTGCTTGTTCGGGGGTTCAGCTGTAACTCAGCAGGAGAGCTGCAAGCACTCCGGCCAAGACCATCCTCCCTGCCATCACACTATGAGACGTTTGTAGCAGCGTCTGTCCATCTTTGGTTTTAGATGGATTAACACTTGTCGGGGAGTTTTTATCTGCACTTAGAGTAGGCTAATAAGTTTGTGTGTTAACTTTGAAAAGTTGAAATAAAAGGAATGCAAGTAAATTTGGTACAAAAAAAAATGAATACTGATAGTTTTGGTTTTTAATTAATATCCTTTTTTTGGGGGAGTGCAGATTACATGATACACCCTCCCCGCCTGGTCAAAATTCCCATTTTTAAGACTCCCTGTCCTGATTGTAACGGCCAAGTCGAGATATAATCTGATGACGTAATCAGACGTTGTTTTCACTGATTTGACAAAGCTCCTCTGCAGGCACAGCAAACATTACACAACCGTTTAGAGGCTCAGCAGGCCTACACCTGATTTCTCAACCAACATTTCATGTGCAAAAATTGGAGGAATTTCCCTTTAACAGCGTTTGCGGTGAAGCTTATGGTGAAAGCTGTCTCTCTGGTTGCATAACATCATGTTTCTTGTTTATGATATTGCAGCAGTGTGATGGCATACCATAACTTGCACTCGTTTGTGCCAGCTGTGGATTGTAATCCATCTGTGGGAACCAAGAGAGGAATTTAATCCCACAGGGAAGGAAACTCTGGTCAAATACAGCTACCACTGCATGGAAACTTCTTCCCAAAGCGGCCTTACCCTCTAACAGGGTTATGTTTATAGAGCTTTAAACAGAATCACCCTGCCTTTTCCTTCGTAATTATTTTAGAGAAGTATTCCCAATATGCCACTGATGGCTTTCCATGAAATATTCATTCCATGAGTAAGAATGCAGGCTGTTTAACCCCAGGAGTTTAATTTTATATCTTCACTAGGCAGATGCTTTCCACCACCACTTTGCGTGTGCAAAAAACATAAAGAAACAAATAAACTGGAAGAACACTTAAGTGAAATGTTTAAGGTCTAACTGTGCAATAAGGTAGAAGATGAAAAGTGATGGGATATGGTGCTTGAACTTGATATAACGGTATTCTGAAATTGGCTTACAAAACCTATTTTTTTTTAATGTACTTTGATTTATAGCTTAATATTTATGATTAATCTTGAACAATAATCAAAAAAAAGAGTAAAGCACGATAGTGATGTTGAAATAATGACTCAATTAGTTATCACTGGAAGGAGCTCGTTCATATTGTACTTTTCATCTTATGGTTTTGAGTCAATAGATTTTGAGGGGGGAAAAAAAATTCTCAAGTAAGATTACTCTGAGAGCCATCCCTCACACACTCTGCCTGCCTTTACTTAATGACAGCTCCTCTTTGTAGCAAACCACAAATAATAAGCGCCTGTTGTTATCTGGTCTCATATCTACTAAAAAAAAGATGGTGGCTTGTCCTCAAAATCCACCACATACACTGTCAGTAAGAAAATGGCTTTATTCTTACCGGGATACTGCACAGCTAGAGCTTTCTACAGCGTGGTTGTATAATGCCAAAACACAATCATTTTTCACTGGTCAAAGTTAATAGAGATATTTCGTGAATTTTTATTAATACTTGCTGATTATCTACTTCTTCTGTCTTCTTTGTTCTTTTTTTGCTTTATTTGTTGATTAATCTTTCTAGGGCACTCTGGCCTGACTGCTGGAGTTTTGTGGTTATAAAGGCTGGAAATCGAATGCCTTTTTCTTTTCTTTTCTTCTTTTTTTTTTTTTAGATCTACTGGTCAGAAAA
>VVHJ01004747.1:121652-139482 GCA_015107715.1 Tylochromis polylepis | reverse complement strand
TTGAGTGTGACTCTAAATCCAGACCTCCATGGGTTGCTAAATTTGATTTCCATTGATAATTTTTGTGTGATTTTGTTGTCAGCACATTCAACTATGTAAAGAACAAAGTATTTAATAAGAACATTTCATTCATTCAGATCTGGGATGTCTTATTTTTGTGTTCCCTTTATTTTTTTGAGTAGTGTATATACAGGATTTTAAAGATAAGCAGCAAACACTTTGATGTGGAACAATTTAGTTGAGTAACATTCTCCATTTGTGTGTTGCTTGCTTAGCTTTTCTGTTCTGTGGGTTTTAGCTGGTCTCTCGCTATGAAATAGTTGTACCTACATTTAGAAAGAGGTGAGTGCAGCCTTCAGCTGGTGGCCACAGAACACAACAAATTTAAACCAAAGCACTGTTTTTTGTTTTTTCTTCTCATTTCCCTTGCTCTCTGTTTCACCATGTATATCCCCTCAGTCGCCCTCAATGTGTTTCACAAAGGGGAGCAGAGAAGGCATACAAGCCTGTATCAGACAAGCACTCCTTCCCATTAATCTGATTGCGCTCCAAAGCGTTGGCTTCGTGTCTGAATGAGCACCCTATCACTGTTCCACAAAAGTTGCAATGGCCTTCTCAGTAGTTCAGCACTAGGAACATTTACTTATCTCTTAATGGCACAAGTCTGAACTGCATGCTGTCACATTAATAGATGAATATACACAAGCCGGCACAAGACAAAGACGCAAATAGCTCTCTCCATCACTGTCACTGAATAAAGGAAGGAACATTAACATAAAAGTGACCCATCTGATTGAGTGAACGGCATCACTTTAACATATGGACGAAGCCAGCAATTTCACACTTACAAATAGTTGAGCAGTGGAGTTAATGACAATTCATTAAGACATTTCAATGGACTTTACACTGGCTCACTCACTTGTTTATTTCGGTCTCCAGTAGTTCTGAACGTCAGATACCATATAGCACCTTTAACTATACAAGTTTAATTTTCATGACCAAAATCTTACCTTAGCCCTATTAGTTAAATTTGCACAGTTGCGTTTCTACAGTGTTTCGTAATAATAATAAGTATAATATAATAATAATATGTATAATAATAAGACTGCATGAAACAACGTGAAAACGTAGCCGATTTATCTCCTCAGTCACCAATTTCAAGCTGAGTAGAGACAAAATACATAGAGAAAGTGGCCTGGGTGTTGAATTTACACTGATAAGGTGATCTTAAGCATGGCTTCATAAGTATTGTAATGCTGCTAGATCTCTAAATAAGCCCAGGTCAGCATATCAACTTGAAAGATGATGTGATATAGCAGTACTTGTTTTACAGATTGATTGTGCTGCCATCAAATTCCACAAAAGTCAGTTGTTGTAGCTTCACCAATACCTCAAATGCAGGGTTAAAAAATTTTCCCAAATCTGGTGGTGGAACAGAGATTTGCAGAGAATAATAGATTAAGGAATGGAAACGAACCATGGCTTCTTATTATCATGAAAAAAACATTCCATACTGTATTGAGAATCACAATCCCCTCCTTCCACTGGCACGCACACCCTCATGCACGCACACACACAAACGCAAACTTCCCTGAGAGAATGTTACTCTCACATAGATGCATGCCGTTGCAGAATTAGCATCTGAATACCAACTTTTGTTGGTAAATTCAAGGGTCCTTGGAGATTTTGCACATTCTGTTCAGAGCTAGGCAGGCCAGTGGGAACAAAGTCACACATTAGCAAAGCCCTGCCAGCCTCAATTATGACCAAAGGGATTGGCTTGATAGTGTTTCAGCAGGCCACATTCAGCAATGGATGTGTCTATTTAAGCAGTCCTGGCCACTTCCTTTATGTTTTTCAGCGCTGTAGATTGCAAATTCCTCTGTCAAGAACAAAGCAGAGGACAATATGGCGGTTCTCTGCGACACATCCTGTTTTATTCTGCTCTGTTTTATATGGCAGCCTTGGCCTATGAATCTAGTTTTCGTGTTTTGTGAAGCTCTGTCTGCAATGGAAGTGCTCAGGCTTTGTTCTCTCCAGACTATATGCCTAGAGTTTTTTTCCCCCTGCCTCGCACTTTCTTTTTTCCTCAATCTTTCTCTGTCTAAGAACATTGATGATAAAGAAACCAGGAGCCTGACTTCAAGCTTGTGGGCTTTCGCCTCCATATTTTATTGGCATTATGAGCACAGCTGATTAAATTGCAAGTGTACGCTATGGCTCGTCCTCCTTCAATATGTAATAAATGTCTTTTTTTTCTCAGTTTCCTCATATTCTGTCTGTGTTTTGTGCCTTCTCGGGGGATCGCAGATTGGATGAATCAGACTTTGTGCCTGTTTCAAAGCCCAAGGTGTTTTATTTATAGGGGAAAAGTACATTAACGCCTCTGCAAAGTCTTTGGAAGATTTATCAAGTACTCTCCCAGCTTCCACCCTGCCTCACTTGAACTGTGACAGACCTGGTAAAGTACAGCTGTGAGTTGCCGGGCAGTGTAACATATCCGCCTGCCGATCTGGTTTCTGTTTTTGTCCCTCCACTCTTGCTACCGTCTTACCATCATGCCCATGCTATGACATGGCCGGCTCTGTTGTCACTACATTTATAATTCAGTCTTATCAATAAAAGATGCGTGGCATTAAGCTTTTATCTGGTGATGCAGTGCTGCTGTCTCTTAGAGCCTCCTTACAAGCGAATGACTGAAGAGCAAAACTTTCCCTCTGTGCTCTGACTTTCAGGCATCGCTTGGCATTAGTATAACCTTAGATGATCCTTGTTCTTTATACATGCTTTTAGAAGCTTATTCCCTATGATCTCATATTCTGCTAGCTTACTCCCACAGCCTTCCTCTGCAAGCCCCCAGCCTTTAATGAGTTTTGCTGAGAGTTATATTTACTCAAGTTGTCTTGTGCTTCTGTCTAAATGGCAAAATTTCTTCTTTCATTCTGTCTTATCGGGCTGAATCAGCATTGTTGTTTTGCAGCTCGCTTAGTACAAAGAGCTGATGTGGGCAGATCTCTGTCAGGAAAACGAGCTTTAAATCACTGCAGTTTACAGACACAACATGGCCTGCCTCGCATTATGAATGCGTATAAGTCAACATGGTCATGTTGTTGGAGACTGAGAGCAGCTTGGCTGACAACTGCTGTTTCTTAACTGTTGCCCATATGTTTTTTCCACATGTCTTCAAGGTGCAATGTCTTCTGTCTGTTTGGAGGTTATGGTTTCGTCTGCTTTTTCTTTGGGTTTCATGTAGCATCTACCACCCGAAGAGATAAACAATACGCGCAGATAAAAGACAGACAGAGGGAGAGCAAGATGGAAAGAAAGAACCGTGTGTGTTGGTTAGAGCTGATAAAAGCCTGAAAATCCAATTAGTCCTCAGTATCAGGGCAAAGGAGGAGGCCTCATGGGAGTAATGTCAGGAAATATCCACCACCATAGCATGACAATAACACAACATTTACATACTTGGCTATTGATAGAGCAGCGTGAAAAATCAAACTGGATGTTTTCTTGCAAGTCAGAACTATATTTGGTAGCCTTCCCTGATGGGTTTTGCCCACATCAGCTTTTTAAACAGATAAACAACTATCAAAGGCAAGCACTGTACCTACTACACCACAAACCACCCTAAAAGAGGAGCCAGTGGCAGAGGATGATCTTGATTTCAGCACACTGAATCTCTTCTTTATTCTCTTTAGATGTCCTGGAAATGATTTTGGTGATGAGGTTTACACTGCTGAATGCAGACAGCTTTGGTTAATTGTGTGTCCTTTCAGCAGGTTTCTTTTTTCCCCTTTATTATGGTTTCCCTTGTTGCTGGTGCCTTCTTTTCATACACTGCCAGAAATGAAAGCGGTATGGCGGCAAGGAGAGAACATGAGAAGGGAGCAGGGACAATTCAGGAAAGCACAGAGCCCCATGTTAGAGCTCATGTGCTCCTCCTGGGAAGAACCACATGCCCTAGGTTAGAAAAGCAGAGCAAAAACAGCTGCTTCTACATTTTATTCATGTGAGTATATACATGGATTCATATGCTCATAGGATGTATTTGCTTGCGTGGGTGTTGTTGTTGTTGTATTTGTCTTTAAATGAGGATTGCTCTGGTCACAATCTCCTTGTGGACTTCCCAGCACATATACCTAACCCCCACCTTCTCACGACAGTGAAACATCACAGTGGGTTGCTGTTGCTTACAAACTGTTTTTAATTAAGGTCACAGGGGTGTGTAGCTGCTGATGTGTCATCATAAATTAGATGCTGTTTCATTTTTATTGGGGATTTGATGAAAATGAGAATGTGCTACATTTTATAAGGCAGATTTTTGTTCTGAGAGGTTCAAATTTGAAAAAAGGTGGAAAAACTATTACAACAAATACTATCTTTATTTCTAAGAAAAAGGTTTTTATTCATTCCTTTATCATTTTTTTGGTTAGAATAAAGAGACTAAATGTGATCCTCATTACACAGCCTTGTTTTGCATGAAGATAATTAAAATGCCTCTTAAATCTTGAACGCTTACTGGTGTATCTTAATTAGTTACAGTGCTTGTAATTCTACTGTTGATTTTTAGTGAGTTCCTCCAGTCATTGGTTCTGGAGTTTTTACACTAGAAAGTCAGGTTACTGCTGCTGTGCGTTTGCAGGGGAGAATAACCAACAGTTGCCATGGTAAGCTCTAATGGGATGTATTGTTAATGAGGAAAAGTTATTAGAAAGCTAATAGAACTGAAGTGTAATTTTAGCAAACTGCATGTAGAGATTAATTAAGAAAAGACTATTTAACACATACTTGGCTCTAATTGTTATGTTAAATATATGCTCAGGAAGGAGAATATGGATTTTTTTGAGCAACAAGCAGCCGTATGTTTTTGTTTGTTTATTTATTTTATTAACCTTAGTGACGTATCCACATTTATTGTCCTGCTTTCATTTTCACACTGTGGTGATTTTCTGTTTTAGTGTGCCTTGTCTACTTATGATTTAAAGTGAACATTTTCATTAGAGTCATATTTTGTCCTCACATTATCACTGCGCTCAGTGACCCCTGTCTTCATTCCCTCCTCTCATCCTGTTTCTCCTTCACCTCTGCCTCATACTCCTTCACCCAACTCCTCCTTCCCCTGTTCTTCACATTCACCCTAACCCCGTTACGATGAGGTGAGGCCTGAGCTGGCCTCCAGCCCAGGTCCATTAGCCACAGCCTTGCAGCCATGTGCTCATCACTGGAGATCATTACAATCAGCCAATGACACCACTCTAATGCATCATTAATGATTGATTAATGATCTGAGCTCAGCCCAAGTGGGTGCATTTGTATGGAAGAGCACCCCATAATGGTCAGGCAAGGCTTGCATCTGCTGTTTTTAACTTGTGCAGCTTTGTGTATGTGCATGTGTTGTTATGATTTATTCTCATCAGCTGTGTCCTCTTCCTCAGGCTGAGTAAGGAAGTTGCTGACTCCTCTGTGTTGAAAGAAACACTAAGGAGGTGACTGAGGAGGTGGCGTGATGGCAGGGCGGGGGCTCTCTGCCCCTCTCCCTCTCCTTCTCTTTCTTGTCCTGGTGGGAGTTCCTCCTGAGATTGAGGGCTCGGGATATCTTTCTGGATATCGCCTGAGGAGTCGTTTGCAGAGGGACCGGCACATCCGCAACATCCGACCCAACGTCATTCTCATTCTCACTGATGATCAAGACATAGAACTGGGTAAAATGTTTCCATTAATCCTCTGTGGTGTGCGCTTACCATATGATTATGTATCTGTCTCTCTGTTCACTTTGTCGGGTACAGACATTTTGTCCATGTGTATCCACCAGCATCAGCAAAGGAAAGTCAGCCTAATGCTGCCTCTTGGCACCATAACAACTGGCCCACTCAAAGTCATGTGTTCCCTTTGCCAGCTCCTCTGTCGCTGGCATGAAATGAGGGCGGCCTATGGCTTCCATTGTCTGGTTGCCAAACCCTGGCCATCTCCCTACCCGCTTAAGTCTTTTAGCAGCGTATTGGGCTGGAGTGGCTGCATAATGGCCTCAGTGACATCCTTTGTCCTCCTGTGATCGCCAGTGAGAAAACTCCCATTGAAAAGCAGGAATTTATGGTCAAGCATCTGTTTCCCCAAACAATCGCCATCCGCCTGAAAAGCTTTTAGTACACAGGAGACCAAATGGGTTACACTTTACAAAAAAAGATTTATTCCCTCATCTTATTTCCCCCCTTTCGTTTTATCATGCCACATCCATAATGTTTTTTTCCCCCTCGTGGCCTATATTTATATTTTCACTCTTTACTCTATGTTCAACATCTCACTCTTTTTACTCTTGAATGCTTTACATCCCCCTGGGTCTCTTTCATTTCAATCGCCGGCTTTTGACTCTCCTCTTACCCTCCTGTCCCCTTGTACAAACCCCCCCTTTTCTCTCCCTTTCCCCCTGTTGCCTCCCAGGCTCTATGCAGGCCATGAACAAAACTCGGCACATCATGGAAAAGGGCGGTACACATTTTTCAAACGCTTTCTCCACCACGCCAATGTGCTGCCCATCCCGCTCCTCCATCCTGACAGGAAAGTATGTGCACAATCACCATACCTACACCAACAACGAGAACTGCTCCTCCCCCTCGTGGCAGGCCCACCATGAGCCACACACCTTTGCTGTCCACCTCAACAACTCAGGCTACAGGACAGGTAATCGTTGCAGAGTCCAAATCAAGCTTCAATCATGCCCATTAAGTTATGAAATTCACAAATAAACCTGAAAAAGAGTACATGATTAACTTGCTGCTCACCTGTTCTTCACTCAGCCTTTTTTGGAAAGTATCTCAATGAGTACAACGGCTCCTACGTGCCCCCTGGCTGGAAGGAATGGGTAGCATTGGTGAAAAACTCACGTTTCTACAACTACACCCTCTGCAGAAACGGCGTACGAGAGAAGCACAGCAGCGACTACACAAAGGTATTATTGCGCTCTTCTGACATCAAAAAGAAAGTACATGTGTCTTCAAAGAATTATTATCACTGCATAACTAAAGTAACAGTTAAGCCAAGTATCATTAGAATGCTTTTGTCTAGATCTTTAGCATGTATAGCGCTTTTCTGCTCTACCTGAGCAGCTCTTTATACAAATTTCCCCGTTCACCCATTTAAACTCCTTCAATTCATACTTACTTTGTACATAAGCATGTTTGTATCTTACCCAAGGATATTTGGCATGCAGACCAAAGCAAGGCCAGAGCGATCGACCCACCAACCCTCCGATTAGTAGATACAGCCACGCCAACATTTACATAAGTAACTGTATCTTAGCCATAATTTTGTCAAATTTGAGACTTTTGTAATTATTTAAATTATGCATTTATAAAATTAATTTAAATGCAAAAAGAGATTGACAGTTGTTTTCCTTCACTTCTTTCTCTGGTGTATAGTTGCAGAGGACATCCCTGCATGTCCTGAGATTGATGCAAAATCATTTAATGAAATGTGTGAAAAGTGATGCTTTTGATCAAATGAAAACAACAATTTCCCAAAGTTTAAGCAACATAATACACATGAAAATTGTACTTCAAAGTAGCTTAACAAGATGAAGCGTTCAAAGGTTGAGCAGTTCCACTGACTCGGTATCAGTAATGTTTGGTTTTGACTTGAACAGTGCTGGTGCTCTGCTCTTTGACTCCCTCTGTCACTCACTGAGTACATGATAGATAATATTTATGTACTTTACAGGACTATCTGACAGATGTCATTACCAACAACAGCATCGATTACTTCCGTATGTCCAAGAGGCTGTACCCTCATCGGCCTGTGATGATGGTTCTGAGTCACGTTGCTCCACATGGTCCAGAGGACTCTGCCCCACAGTACAGCTCTGCTTTCTCCAATGCATCACAGCACATGTAAGGAAATGAGTGAGCTTCAAATTGCCAAAACAAACTGCGTGACTAACCAAGTTACAAGTTACCTGATTGTTGCAGGTTTTCTGATGTTCTATGATAATACATGCACAGATAATTGCCAACTGTTTGAACAGGACCTTTGCCTATGGGATGTCAGCATGTTTGGTTAATGTGGGACAAAGTTAACAAGTACACAGATAAATTTTTACATTTTCACATCCAGAGCTATTTGCTTGCATATGAGTCATCTATGCATTCAGACTGCTTCTATGACCCAGAATGACAGAAATTCCATAATTTCGACTCAATCTCATCCTCCTCTGCCTCGAGAATGTTGTTGGCAGCCGAGGCCTCTCCTTCCACTGCCAATGCTTTGCTCCAGTTTATTTGGCTCGTGCATTGTTCACATTAGTGGTACCACCGTAACGAGACCTGCTAATTTGTAACATTTTGTCAGTGGTACAAGAAGAGAGGAATGATGTATGTATAGTGCTTAGGTAATGATGAAGCCATGTGGACGCACACACACGCCTAACACCTCCAGTTTTTTCTTCCTGACCCTTTGTGCTCACTGGCTGCCTAGTGCTGCTAGCTAATGGCAGAGCTGCTATTGGCCTCTAGAGATGTAGCCAAGGCCAGTAATGAGACTCCAATTTCTACCCCCTCACACCATCCTGCTGCTTCATCTAATCCCTCCAGCACCGTTAACCTGTGCCACACAAGCTTTAAACACATAGAATATTCTGAAAATCCAGCCCTAGTGTCTTTGTGCAAACTTTTAATTGCTCTTTCTCCATAAATTTCCTCTCCCTTGGGTGATGTTTTCTATGAGAGCCTTCTCTGGCTATTTTCTCACTCCATCTCCCTCTGTCCTTATCAACCATACTAAGAGACAGAGGCAGTAAAAGTCCTGCACTCCTCTAGTGGTAAACCTTCTCACCTTGGCACATTACAGACACATCTTCACAGTACATTAGATTTCTCGCTGCAGAATAAGCTGCGGGACATTAGCATTTCTTAAAAGTCAAATCGATCCACTTTAAACATTAAAGGTATTTTCTTTTAGGATCTCATTAGCTATTTAGCAGTTTTTATTCTCAAATACAGTTCTATATGGCTTGGAGTTAAATATTGATCAAACTGGGCTCACTGTGTGCAGACCTATTGATTGCATTTTACATGGTTTATGTAACCTCCATTTTAGCATTCCATAAACAGTTTTCTGGCTACTTTGGGGGAAAAGGATTGGAGACATTAGCCAGCACAGGAAGAAAATGTTGCTGTGAATGCATGCATTTTGGTTCTATGATTCAATTTACAGCTAAAGAATATGGAAACATCTGTGTGCAAATGTATGGTGACTAGTACAAAAAGAACTCTGTCTCCTTTAAAATGTAAGAAGAATCAGTATAAGTGAAATGCTTATTACACCACATAAGTTTAAGCTTCAAACTTTTTTGCTGTTTTCTTTCTTTTTAGAACCCCCAGCTACAACTACGCCCCTAACCCAGACAAGCACTGGATCCTACGCTACACTGGACCTATGAAGCCTGTCCACATGCAGTTTACTAACATGCTTCAGCGCAGGAGGATGCAGACTCTGCTGTCAGTAGATGACAGTGTGGAGAAGGTATTCAGACAAGCAGACAGACATATGCTTAAACATAGAAACACACATAGACATTTAAACACAGACACACACACACACACACACACACACACACACACATCTCATCTGACAGCTTTAAGTCCTGGGAGATCTGTGCTTGTTCTGACTGGGACTGTATAATGTATTCACTGACACACTTGGTAAATTGTTCAATCCTCCTTTCCCACAATCTGGCACAAGAGACTTGAGCTATCAAACAGAAGTAAAACTTTTTACACTCTGTAAGTGTTCAATGAACTATATCCTCCGTAGGTGTACAACATGTTGGTGGAGACAGGTGAACTGGACAACACCTACCTCATTTACACCTCAGACCACGGCTACCATATTGGCCAGTTCGGTCTTGTGAAGGGCAAATCAATGCCTTATGAGTTTGATATCCGTGTACCCTTCTACATTCGAGGACCTAATGTGGAGCAAGGTGCCGTGTAAGTGACTTGTTGTTTTTCTCTTGCATTCAGTATAAGGATATACAAGTTACTCATTTACTGATAAACTAGTGCAACATTTTGTAGCTAAAGAGAAAGATAAATACCATTGTGACCATTTTCTTCTATCTAGTTCTATAGGAAAAAAAAATTTTCTTCTTGCCCTGCAGTAATCCTCACATAGTATTGAACATTGACCTGGCACCAACTCTGTTGGACATGGCTGGTGTTGATATCCCTGCAGAAATGGACGGCAAATCTATCCTCAAGTTGCTAGACACAGACCGACCCGTCAATAGGTGAATACCTACTTTACTTTATAAACTCAGTATCTTGGTATTCTGTATACATTTTCTGAATAGCATTTAAAATACCAAGATTGTGTCAAAAAGGTTGAAGCTTGAACTCTGTTTATTTCATGGGCATAATGAAATCTGCAATCCAAACATAAAAATGGAACACCACATTCTTCTCAGTGCCATGCAAGGATGACATCTGAAATAGAGCACATGTTTATCCTGTGCAAATATCACAGAGTGGTCTAACCGGATTTCTGAAAACGTTTTACTCATTTTACAGGTTCCAGTTGAGCAGGAAGGGTAAAACATGGAGAGATTCTTTCCTCGTGGAGAGAGGGTATGTTTTGTTGATTTACCTTTTGCGAAAACTGTTCCCAAACCAGGGATTGTCCTCTGGCAACATCAGACTTTTTGTCTGGTTGGCTGAAGAAAAAAAATTGTTTTTTGTTTTTTTGTTTTTCTGTGCTTTCAGGAAGCCTCCGCACAAGAGGGCTGATGGGAAGGAAATGGCCCAGGAAGAGAACTTCCTGCCAAAATATCAGAGGGTGAAGGACCTGTGCCAAAAAGCAGAGTACCAGACCTCCTGCCAGCAGCCAGGACAGGTACTTGACCTGTAAGATCTAGAACAGAGAGGTTAATGAAGTTTGAATAGAACAAAATTAAGAGATAATTAACATTCTGGTTGCAGTCTGCCGAGTTATCTGCAGTCATTTTATGTTTCATCAGACATAAAAGTCTCTTTCTTAATCCTTCAAAATGAAGAGCATGTGCACGTCTGTATAAAGAGCTTTCCAGTTTGAATAAGACTCATAAAAGGCTCATCCCAGAAGATTAATATTACTATTACTATTACTGCTCATCTTGAATATGTCTTGTGCTCATTTAGATATCTGTGCACAGTGATTTTTATCATCATCCTATAAAGACTGGGTCAAAATTATGTTATACTCTATAAAATCTCAAAGACCTGTTTAAATCCATATTTCCCCATGCTTTCTTTCAGAAGTGGCAGTGTGTGGAGGACCCGACTGGCAAGCTGAGGCTGTATAAGTGCAAGGGCATGGCTAGCCTCTTTGCTCCACGTATGCAGGCTCTGATGGCCAGCGGTGCCTCCCAGCTGTCTCTCACATCCAACTCTGACAGCTGTGACTGCAGCAATTCAGGCTTCAAACCATCCATCATGAAGAGGAAGAGGCTTCTCACCAAAAAGAGTCAGTTTCTGTTGTCGCTTACATTGTTGTCATTGCTATAAAATAGATATTTTTGTTTAGAAAGAAATGCTTCTTTACTTTGAAATGTCCTTGCAGTAGCCTATAAGGCTTTCCAAACAGGGCCATTTATCTCAAGCGACAACGACCAGCTTTTGAAGTATTCATGAGAGCAGATGGATATGTCAGTGCTGCCATCAAGTGGCAGAATAGAGTAGACAAATTACCAATTAAGTAACAGAAGCTTGTAAAATATTCCCAGAATACGATAAAACTTGCACACAATTTTGATTTATATCAGTCTGTTTTGTCGTAAGCTGGCCTTCACTTATCTACATCATCATCTATCCTGACATAAAGTATCAAAAACACATCTGTCTTTTTCATCTTATTCACATAAATCTGTCTCGTCTTCTGCAGAGATAAAGTCCAGTAAGGGTACAAGTAGGAAGCGTTGGGCCCGCTCTATATCATTTGAGCTGGGTGGAGACCTGTATGCTGTAGACCTAGAAAAAGGCTACTGGCCACTGGGGTCCAGGAACAGCAGCTGGGCCAGAGACAGGAGGAGAGGAGTGAATGAGGAAGACAATGAAGAGTTCAGTGGCATGGAAGTGACAGTCAAACCCACCACCAGCAACAAACTTGCACCACCTGCTGCTATTAAAGTCACATATAGGTGCGTGCGTGCGTGTGAGCGTGTGTGTGCGCGCGTGTACATTGTTCCACATGAATGTGTAATGTTCCTGGAGGTAAAAGACAGAAATCAACTGTTGTAAATGAATTTAGATTGCCTATAGAAGTTTTAGTAATGCTAATAATATATAATATATATATATATATATATATATATATATATTTGTTTCTATGCCCTCCAGATGCTCCATTCTTATGAATGACACAGTTAAATGTGATGGAGGCCTCTATAAGTCCCTTCAAGCATGGAAAGACCATAAATTGCACATAGAGCATGAGGTACTGTTCCTTTTTGCTTTTTTTTTAACTTGTTATATTTACTACATATTGTAGGTTATTTATAGCCTGTGGTGTCTAATTAGATTTGGGGCAACTTTCCTTTTTAGATCGAAACCTTGCAGACAAAAATCAAGAACTTGCGTGAGGTCAAAGGTCATCTGAAAAACGTGCGGCCAGAAGAATGTCAGTGCAACACTCCCAGGTGAGAGAATTTAAGGGTGTCAAATCACCACCAACACAGATTCAGCACATCTGACAGCTGACTTTGTCTTTTCAGTTATCTCACCACGAATAAGGAGACTTTCCAGCTCAATGCAGGACGAATGCTCTCACTCAGGTAAAACATAACACTCATTTATTGTGTAATAATTTTGAATTCTTCATCCAGTTAGTTGTGGCATATGTTTTGTTTTTTATTAGAATGCCATCAGAAGACAAGCAGAAGACTCAGTGGTTGCAGAAGGAGCAAAAACGCAGAAAGAAACTACGGAAATTCCTCAAGAGGCTGCAGAACAATGACACGTGCAGCATGCCTGGCCTGACCTGCTTCACACATGACAACCATCATTGGCAGACTGCTCCCTTCTGGACAAGTGAGGGATAGTCTATGGATTTAGAAAGTTGTTCAAAGAATATCATGGTGAAACATACCTGTTTTTTACCTGTTTTTTTCTGGCACTATTTTCCTGAGCAGAAATGATGACAACAATATTTTGAAGCATGTTTTCCAAACCCTTGTTTTCCACTCTCACCCCTCCCTTCCTTATAAACTCCCCCTTCCTGTGATCCTCAGTGGGTCCATTCTGTGCATGCACCAGTGCCAACAACAACACATACTGGTGCCTCAGGACCATCAATGACACACACAATTTCCTGTTCTGTGAATTTGCTACGGGCTTCCTGGAGTATTTTGACCTCAACACTGACCCGTACCAGGTATTTAATTTCCACAGACACACAGAATGGCAGTTACCAATAATAAGTTTAAAATAATCCCACTACATGATTCATGGTGCACGGGGGATAGTTCCCAAAATTTCCAAAGTCCTTGCTGACATTTTGTCCTTATTATTCCTGCAGCTGATAAATGCTGTCAACACCCTTGACCGCAACGCCCTGAATTTGATGCATCAACAACTTATGGAATTACGGGGCTGCAAAGGACATAAGCAGTGCAACCCAGAGAAGGGTCAGTAAAAGATCTCTGTGGTAAATATGATATACTGTAGTGTCAACAGTCATTTGAAACTAAGATTAATGCTACCCCTGCTTCCTTTCAGGAGGAAAGGAGCGAAACTACTTCAGTGAATACAGGTATTTCTTCCTCTAAACAGCTTCCAGCTAATTGCTTTCACAAACATCACAGATGGAATTCAAGTTATAATATGAATTCAGAGAGGTTACTGCCTCTCTGTTGAGTCTTTGGTTATGTTTTTGCTCATTGCCAGTCATCTAGGGAGCTGAGGAAACAAAATACAAACACGTTTCTCTGAAACTGAACCTCTGAACTGCCATGGTTCCTCACTGTTGTGATTGAAGCATTGTAGCATGCAGAAGTCAAATCCAAAGAGGGCTGAAATGCAAGGCTGCTTTTCAGCTTCTGCGGTTCCCTTTTTGTAATCAACCCTAATTGCTTGTGTGTGTGTGTGTGTGTGTGTGTGTGTGTGTGTGTGGGGTTGTGTTCATGTGTGAACTTGCGTGCATCTGTGTGTGTGTGTGTCTGTGTGTGTGTATACCTGTGGGTTTTGTCTTCATGCACGTGCATTGGTCCCGCGCGTGTATACGTGCTGTGCATGCTTCAGGCCAGTTCATCGCCGAAAGAGGCCAAAAGTGAAGAAGCCCTCCTCCAAATCGCTGTGAGTTTGTCATAACCCATCTGCTCCTTTGTAGTCAGCCAACATCTCCATCCAGATTTTTTTAGCACGGTCAGATGAGTTAACAGCATGGTGCCCTATTTACTGTATTTCTGTACTCCTCTACTAATAGTATTTACATTTCCCTGCATTGCATTGCTGCACCATTTTCATTCACTCTCTCGGCTCAAATTCATTACAGCAATGCAGATATGTCATTGTCACGTTATGTTGTGTTTTCTGTTCTGTTATTGTCATTTCCTGCTTTTCCTCGCAGTGTTGGTAGGAACAGACCACAACTGGAGCCATGGTTTCCAGTGAATGCCTCAAGCAGTGCATTTAACTTATAGTATTTGTTTCTCTTGCACAGAGGGCAGATTTGGGAAGGCTGGGTTGGTTAACCACCTGCAGCCCACAACCGACCGCATCGGCCTCCTCCAGAGAAGGAAGGAGAATGGAGAGTGCAGAAAACCCGAAGACCTCGACCACGCTTTGATAGACCACATGCTGGGATACCACTCTAAGCTGGGTTTCGTTTTCGGGGGAGCTGCTCCTCATAGCCCCCTATCGGGGTGTAGGAAATACTAAGGCCTACAAGAAGTCTAAAGACTCAGTAATTATCTACTTTGGAACACATTTCATATCCATTTGCAAACTTTTCGACCCCCGGCTGTCAGGATTGTTAACAACAACAACAACAAGATTCTGTAAATCAGGTGGAACAGTTTGGTGTCTACAAGCCTTTCAGTATACCACTAATGCTTGTAGATAATATACAATGTGTCAGCTTTAATCAGCTTTCTTTCATGTCATATGGGACTGTGTGGAAACATGATGAGTAACATGTCACTTCTGCTGCTACACAATGATGTCATGGCCTTGTGATGTCTCTGTGGCACTAAATACAGATTAACTAAATATTTCACACTTGGAGTAACAGTAAGACATATGTTGTATTCTTTCTCTGCACCAACGTGTCTGCACATGGAAGTAAAGTGGACTTAACCAACAACCAACTGCATCAAACATTTCGCCATACTCTTTTGTATTATAGTTGTTCTTAACACTGATGAATGTCCTTTGTTACAGGTGATCCTCCTCACAGCTGTGAGATCTGAGGTGACCTGAGTTTGCCTGCAATGATTTAAACCCATACACAGAATTCAACAAAAGTCTCTTCATGCTCTTGAAGAGGTCTAGATTAACAACACCATCTCACAATGATACAATCCTCCAGACTACGTGACCTGTAACAGAATGTGTCATTTGTGAATGCCGTTTTACTCCTTTGTATTGTCAGTATCACACTGTAGAAGTATCCAAATAGTTTGTTCAGCTTGCTATACATGGTGCTACAAGATAACAATACAGAAGTTCGAAATCTTGCTGTACAGTACAGTATGTATTTGAATGTATGTTGTGCAATTAATATAAATGTTTACAATATTTTTTATAATACTGGAGAGGCAGACCTCATTGTATGATATGAGTTGACAAAATGAACTTATAGGGAGAAATGTAGCTTGAGAAATGTCATTGTCATTGAGATTTGTATGTTTGTCCTTATTTACATCAGAAAAGCACTTAAAGGGTTCACTGTGAAGAGCTGCGCCATGTACATTAACGGACAGTATACTTTGCGCCGGAAGAAAAACAAAACAATGTAATACGTATTGATGTGAAGTTTACTTCTTGCATTTGTTAGCTTCTTTTCTTTTCTTTTTTCTTTAGCCAATACTTCCTTTTACTAGAGTGCTGATAGTCATTGTGAATAAAGTGTTGTTTGACCATAAATATGACCTGACTTTTATTTTGAAATTGTTAAGTGGTTTACTTTTTTTCATGTCCAGCAGGTGTCTCTGTCTGCTTGTGTCTGTGGACAACTTATTGGTGTGTAGTATAGTGAGTGCAGTGACATGTGGAAGCTGTAACCTTATTTGCTCACAATAATGTCCCTTTCACTGTTGCATCAGGAGGGTTTGTACTTAATGTAATCTCAAGAGTGGAAACCTAGCAGCTTGAGATCATTAAATTGATAGTCATGGCATTCTGATTGCCACAGTCAAGTTAACTCTATTATTTCCAATCACGTTTTTTTTTGTTTTTTTTAAATGTATGCAGTTATTTATTTTGTTTCAGCTTTTTTTGTTATTCCGATTTGGGGGGTCAGCAACAACAATTCAGAAGTTCAGAAAAGGAAACATCACATTCAGAATGCTGGCATCTCAGTCTGAATAAACATGAACGCAAGCCCATTTATACACAATTTTGATCACACTGACAAACTAAAATTTAAAGGTACACTAAGGTCATTTTTTGAGGTTATTTAATAGGAAATAATATATTGTGCTCGTGAATATACATTGATTAGTGTGTAATAATGTCTTCAAAAAATTGATGTGTTCTCATAAACTTGGAATTAATCCATTAAGAATACACAGGAGTAGGCACCAGTTTGTGAAAGCCACTATGTTTCCCCGCCATCTTGAATACAGTGGCCGAAATAGACATTACACCCATTGTTTGTGCTTGTACACTGGCCATATACATAGTACACCTTATAAGTTACTTCTTTCTGTTTCAAACCATATATGCATTTGTATGTGTATGTCATCGTGTATTCATCGTCTTTCTCGTTATGTCTTGTTGTTTTATCTATGTAATCTCTCTTCCCTCATTTCCACTTCATCCTCTTCCTCCTCATCTCAAACCTCCTCTTCTGAACTGAAGTTAAGACTCTAATATACCAACACATGCGTAAACATGCTTATTTATTCCAGATATTGTCGCAGTTACATATTCAGTAGATTACACGTGCGACCCTTCCATCTCTGGACAGCTTAGAAGACCCAGCTAAACAACAACAGTTGCTTATACGCTAACATTTTGCTGGCTAATTTTATGCTTGACTGTCCTAAAATTCTCACTTTTCCTCTGATAAACAGCTTGATTACTAAGTGTCTGAGTCCAACAATGTCGGATCTACTTCAAAGAAAGTTTCACTAAGAGCAGCTAACAGCAACGAAAAAAGCAGTCTTACCAACAGAAAAGTTCAGGATACCCTCAACAACTCACCACTGTCATCGGACATAAGTGAGCTTCACTGACCCATTGACTCCTATCAGACTACTTTCACAAAGTTTTTCAGCATCTTCCACAATTAATAGACGTGGACACCTGGCTGAAGAAATAGCAGCTTTGTCTCACGGCAGCCACCACAGAGAACAGAATTCAGTTGACTGCAGTTTGCAATCTACTGACATCTAGTGGCAAGATTTTACACACTGGCCCTTTAAAACAGCCGCTATATTTTTATTTTAATATAGGTTTGTTGAAGTAGACAGTATTCTTTCTTTGTCTTAAAATTTAGTTTAATACATAGTTTAAATAACCAGATGAACAATGACAATAAAAGGCTATTCTATTCTATTCTATTCTATTCTAACAGTTTCCAAAAACATTAATACGCTGCTTTTTAAGAGAAAGCACAGCATTATCCGCTTTGATACTTAGTG